>JAIPUU010000861.1:0-24507 GCA_020466095.1 Chlorops oryzae
TCAAGCTTTCCCAAATAAATCGTCATTTAATTAAGAAGCATAAATGTTATACAGGGCACGAAATATTTTCATACTTTTTTTGGGAAAACATTCTGTCTTAATCCTCTGAGAAAATATTCACGGAGAGTAAATCCTGTATTTGACGAACTTGACTAAATTTAATTTCACATTCATCCTTCGTGGATCCTTGCGAATATGTCCTATTGTTTATTCTATAAAAAGGTTGTAGTTTAACATACATATTCTTCAATGCTCTCGAAACAAGGGTACAACAGCAAGAGTGGGTCTGAGTGCTATGTGCACTTTTAAGAGTGTCATTTTGGGAAGCTCAGAGAGATTTGTATTTAATGAAAATAAACTCAAATTTTAATTCACACTTTGAACGAAAAGGATTTAAATGTCACAAATGTGATTTTTTATGTAGTTTAATTTAGTGAATGTTTTTTCTTTTAGTTTAAACTGAAATATCCAAAATTTTAAGACAAATGTTTTTGGTGAAAGTTTTGCATATTTGACCGTAAAATTGAAAGTCATCTACGTCCGAAGCTATCTAGCATGCAACCACGTACGATATTCATGGAAAAGTTTGCAGCCGCAAACGGTGCCATTTATATCCTTCATTCTTCCAACATAGAATAATGGAAAACATTTTGCGAAGAAGCTGACTCACAGCATGAAATGAGGACAGGAGAAAACGTTAACAATTTTTTAATATAATGCAGAGAAAATCAATTGACTCCCCAGTTGCAAATAAGGGGAAGTCCTCTACTAAGCGATGCATCACTTGAACTATCCCAAGCACTGTCAATAGGCATTAGTTCTCGTGGCAGTCATTGAGCAGGAAAAGGTGATGTGTTTTAAAAATAGCGTTTTTTTTTTATCAAAACAAAGCATATTTTCAGGATTGAACTAAATGTAAAAGCAAAAGAAAAATCAAAACGCAAAAACCAAAACTTTTTTGAAACACCTCACTTTCTGCCTGCTCATGAGAGGCATAGGTTGACATACCCAAAGCGGCTATGCTCGAACAAATAGATGTTTAAAAGTGATGGTGAATGGTGATGGAAGTCTATGAATCCCCTCGCTTAGGAATATTCAAATGATCAATCCGGAAGCATAAATTTTGCAACTGGGTCGCTTATGAATATTCTTTTGTAGTTTTTCTTCGAACGAAATTTCTTCCAAGCACTTATGAAGTGAAACTGATTGAGTTTTGTCTACAGATCAAAAAAAATGTTGAATAGAATTTATTTGACTTTAACAATGACATTATATAAATGTAGATTCGTTGTACAAATATTTATATTTATTGTTCGGTAATTTGGGTTATTCGAATAGCTTATTTAGGATGTTATAAATTACATTTAAGTTAACAAAAAGAACGCGACTTCTCCTCAGCGTTGCTGCTTCAACAAGAAAATAACGGAAAGCTTAATGCTTTCAGCTCGGCGGTCAAACGAAGAATGCCTCACTCTCCTTTGCTCAGTTTGCTTATCTCTCTAAAAGTGGTGAGAACTAATAGGGTTGCCAGGTATAACGTAACATAAATCCCACAGACTCGGCCATCCTGCCTAATGTTCGCCCCGAACATCCTGCTCTACCGATTGTCTTTCCCACGGTTTCATAAATTCCGCCACAGTTACAGTATTTTTGGGACCTTCATGATCACCAAGCTTCTCGACTTTGTACCGTCCGTGTCTCAAAACTTCAATTATTTTGTACGGTCCAAAAAATTTCGGCCGCAGTTTTAAACCAGCTCCGTACTGTGTTCTTTTGATTGCCACTAATTCTCCTATTCTATATAATGTTTCTGACTTCCTTTTAGCATTAAAAGTTTTCTTGTTTTCTTCTTGAATGCGTTTTATATTATCTTTGACTTCTTGTCTAACTAAGTCCCTTTCTGCATCTATTTCTTTAATTAACTCTTCCTCAAGTAAGTTTTTTAGGTCAACTTTATCTTTGGTTCTCATTTCAACACCTGTAAGAATTCGAAAAGGTGTGTATTTCGTGCTTCGGGGTGGAGTACTGTTAATAAACTGTTGAACTCTTTCGACATGTTTGTACCACAACCCTGGCTGCTCGTGACATAGCTTTGATAACAGAGGAATGACTATTTTGTGGATGCGTTCTACCTGGCCATTCCCTCGCGGTACGCCTGTCGCTATCAAAAGATGCTGAATATTGTTCTCCTCACAGTAATTTGAAAAAATGTGTGCGGTAAATGCAGATCCTCGATCTGTAATAATCCTTTGTGGGTTACCAAAAACCGACGATTGCTTTCTCAACACCTCCACTACTGCTTCTGCATTCGTACTCTTAGTAGGGTATAACCACACGAATTTTGAAAACGCATCCACGACTACGAGGATGTGATTGTACTTTTTATGGGTAGCTTCCAATGGGCCTACATGATCTAAATGGTATGTTACTAAGGGACGCTCATCTTTATGAATTGGACTAAGCAGTCCTTCTTTTTTCCCACTCTTGGCTGACACTATTAGGCATTGGACGCAACTTTGAACGACCCTTTCAGTTTTTGATTTCAATTTCGGAATAAAATAGTCCCTCTCAATAATTTCCTGTGTTTTATTTGCAGAGAAATGTCCTTGCCTGTGTGCGATTTCAATAATTTCTCTTTCCATCTGACTTGGAATTACAACTAGCTGTTTGTTTGTATCTTTGTACAATATGTTGCCCTTTACGAAGAAATCTTGGTAATCACTTTTTTCTAAAACTTTCTTTATGGCTTTCACCCAACAGTCATTTTCTTGAGCTTCTATTAATTTGTGTTTAAACGTGTCTTCGATCAACAAACTATATACCCTGCTCAAAGCATCGACATGTCTCATGCGCTCTCCTGGGCGATGTTCTATTTGGTAGTCAAACTCCTGGAGATACATAGCCCACCGGGAAACTCTCAATGGAATCTCTTTTTTCTCTAGAGTTTTTGTAAATGCGCTACAGTCTGTCACGATTTTGAAACGTTTGCCAACCAAATAAATTCTCCATTTTTTTACCGCGTTTACCACTGCTAAGACCTCTAGTTCATATGAACTATACTTTTCTTCTGCCGGTGTTGTTTTTCGACTAAAATACTGAATAACATGAAAGTTTCTATCTTCTGGGTCTCTTTGAAGTAGCATGCCCCCGTAGCCATACATGCTCGCGTCACAATGAACTTCTGTCTCCGCTAATGGGTCATATAATTTCAAAATTGGCGCTTTAGTTAAAGCTGACTTTAGCTGATGAAATGCTACTAGCTCTTCTTCTTCGAATTTAAACTTAGCGCAGTTGCGCAACAGATTGGTAAGAGGCCTGGCTTTGATTGCGAAATCCTTAATGAACTTCCTAAAATATGACATTAACCCAACAAATCTCTGAACAGCTTTTTGATTAGCAGGAATCGGAAACTTTACGGCAGCAGCAATTTTCTCTTCTGATGGCTGAATTGAATGATTTTCAATTATATACCCTAGAAAGTTTATTTTTTCCTCCAGAAACTGCGATTTAGAAAATTTAATCTGAATTCCATGCATGCTGGCGATTCTCAACACAACCTTTAACTTTTGAAGTCCTTCGGAAACATCTATCGAAGGGATGACGATATCGTCTACGTACACAATAATTGTACCGTCTCTTATTAAGTCACTAAAAATCGCTTGTATGTACCGACCAAACACTGCTGGAGAATTTGAGATTCCAAACGGAACAAAACAAAACTCGAATTGGCCTCTATGGGTAACAAAAGCTGTATATTTTCTTGATCCGGGCTCAACAGGTACATGTAAAAATCCGTTCTTAAGATCTAGGGTTGTAAAAACGTTTGCGCCCTGCAACCTATCTATAACGTCCTCCATCAGCGGCATGGGAAAATTATCTCGCATGATTTTTTTATTCAATCTACGATAATCGCAACAAATGCGCTTTGAACCATCTTTTTTCTGGATTAGCACTATCGGTGCCGCAAATTCAGATGTGCTTGGCTTTATAATACCTTCCTCCAGCCAGCATTTCATCTGGTTATCTACATCGACTTGGTCTGCATGCGAAATTCGTCGCGCTCTATCATGAATTGGACTTTCATCGCTGAGGATAATCTTCATGGAAATTGGATGGGAATTAGGACGAATTGGCTTGTAATTTTCTATCAAATCTGTGATATCCTGTTGCATTTCGTTCGGAAGATGCGTTAATTTACTCTTTAAGTCTCCTGCACTGCTATCTGCTTCTACCATCAAACATATATCTTTAAATTCTTTATGAAGATCACTATTTGTACCCTGACTTGTGCCATGATTGCTGACTTCTTCTTCAATTTTTACAAATTTCGTTCCATTCCTAGACAAGTGGATATCAGTAAAATCGAGAATATTATTTCCTATTACTACAGAATACGGAATGTCATCAAGCCTATGAATGTGAAAAACATTTTTCAATTTAATACCGTCTGCTTCAAGCTCTGCCGAAACACTACCTAACGTCGCTATAGATTTCTTGCCGATGCCGTAAAGTGTTCTTTTTTCTGCGCTCAACTCAAATATTCCGACTTTAAACAAAATATCTTCTCTCAAAAGGGATACGTCGCTACCATTGTCGATAAGTGCCACCATCGGTATTCCATTGATGCTAACCACCTTACATTTCTTTGGATTCGCCAAATCTTCTAACTCTTCACGATAACTACCCAAGGTGTGTACTTTATCTTTGGGGTGCGCATCAGGTTTTTCGGTTTTGAGTGGACATTCAAATGAACGGTGACCGCTTCCCTTGCACTTAAAACATTTGATATCCTTCTGGGGACAATCTTTGGCCAAATGGCCTTCTTCTCCGCATTTATAACAATTCTTACTATTTGACCTTTTCTGGTCTTCTGCAGGTTTTCTAGAATTTTTTCCATCGACATTGCGACCATGTGTCTGAGGGCCTCGAATTTTGTCATAAACTGCTATCAAACTCTTCAAATGGGCAATCGATGTTGCTTGGTATAGTACAGCCTTGTTTGAGCGGCTATCATTTATACCGTTTATAAAATACGTAATTAAACTCTGTTCGTCAAGGTTTATTGTACAACTAATCTCATGTAGACTGTAAAGATATTCCCTTAATGTTTCGTTCACTTTATGTTTACGGCTACGTAAAAGATGATGAATTTCGGCATCAGAAGTCTTCCTATCAAATTCAGAAAGAAGAGCGATCTTTAACGAGATCCAATCCTTTATTCCGGCCTGACTTCGAACATACGACCTAGCACCACCTTTTAGTAATTGCTTGCAATATATGTATTTTTGCAAATTATTCCAATTGAATTGATAATTTTTCAAAATTTTGCAACCAACCTCTTTTGTTTCCCTAAAATTTGTAAAACTTTCTTCTAATTTTAAATAAAAAAGCATTTCCCCATTAAGCGCCTCAGAAGCATCCTGAAAATGTTGACTATCTTCACTCTGAACTTCCTCGTCCTCATCTACGATTAAACCTAAATGCACGAGAAGCCTGTTCTGCAATTCTAACTTCCTACCCGTAGTCTCTAGTCCCGCCTCTCTGAGTTTTCCTTTTAACTCTTCTACTTTAAAATTCATCACCGCTATGGCATCCATCGCGTTATTTTTGTTTTACAAAAAAAAAAAAATTATAAAATTTCTTATGTATAAGCTTATGTTCTACTTTACACTTTATCAAGACCGAATTCACGAAAAGAAAAAAGAATTATACAAAAATTTAAAATTTTATAGTAACGAAATTGTTGTTACTCTATATTCAATTTCTTATTCAATAGCCGTTCGCTTTAGTTTTCTTATTTTCTTTAGATTTATGAATTATGTTTTAAAATTAAAATCAAATTCGAGCTTTTTTTTTTTTTACAGTGTTCTTCTTCTCTTCGCTTTATGAAATAAAATTAAAATCAACTTCAAACTTTTTTTTTTACAGTGTTCTTCTCTTCGCTTTATGAAATAAAATTAAAATCAACTTCAAACTTTTTTTTTTACAGTGTTGTTCTTCTTCTCGCTTTATGAAATAAAATTAAAATCAAATTCGAACTTTTTTTTTTCTTTTTTTTTTTTTACAGTTTTTTCTTCTTTTCGGTTTATGAAATAAAATTAAAATCAAATTCGAACTTTTTTTTTTTTTAAGTGTTGTTCTTCTTCTCTTCGCTTTATGAAATAAAATTAAAATCAAATTCGAACTTTTTTTTTTTGTTTTTTCTTCTCTTCGGTTTATGAAATAAAATTAAAATCAAATTCGAACTTTTTTTTACAGTGTTGTTCTTCTTCTCGCTTTATGAAATAAAATTAAAATCAAATTCGAACTTTTTTTTTTTTTTTTTTTTTTACAGTTTTCTTCTTCTTTTCGGTTTATGAAATAAAATTAAAATCAAATTCGAACTTTTTTTTTTTTTTAAGTGTTGTTCTTCTTCTCTTCGCTTTATGAAATAAAATTAAAATCAAATTCGAACTTTTTTTTTTTACTGTTTTCTTCTGCTCTTCGGTTTATGAAATAAAATTAAAATCAAATTCGAATTTTTTTTTTTTTACAGTGTTATTTAATTCGAAACTAAATTTTCCAAATTCAATTTTATATCCTTCGTTTCACTTTTGCTTTTAACCCGCTTTATTAAAAAAAAAAAATCTCTTAACGTTTGTCAATTCGTTTGTTCTCCCTATTCGTAAAAAGAAAACAAATTAAATGAAGTAACTCTTGCAATCGATTTTCGAAATTTCTTTGACTTGAACTTTTTCAATTTTTACAACGATTTTCCTTTCGTTTTTTTTTTAAATAAATCAAAAGAAAATATATCGTCACTTACTTTTAATAAAACTTTTTTTTTTTTTTTTAACTTTAATCTTCAATTGAAACAAAACGAAAATCTCTTTTTTTTTTTACTTTTCTAGTAAATTGCTCCACTGTTCAGTTTTGCTTTTTTTTTTTCTTGCTCGCGACGGTTATTTCAATTTTACATGCTCACATTTGTTTCTCTTATACTCACTCAAACCCTTTGGTTACCGGTAGTTTGCTTTGCTTCGATTCCCTCTTTTCTTCGCTCTGATCGACTTCTCTACGATATTGACTTTGCCAGTGATTCTGTCGTTTCTGCCTCCGCATACAACAATTTTGCCGCTACCACTCTCTGCTCTCTACGTTTGCTCTGCTGAGCTGTTTGCGCATACGCAAATTGAAGTTTCCTCTCGACGTTGACGACGAATTCGTCGCTTTGCCTTCGCTCTCTTCGTTCAATCTCTGCTCTCTTCTTTTCTCAAACGCTGCGTTTTGGCGTCGCTTCTGCTGCTTCTTCCTAGAACTTTCGGTCCGCTATTCGAATTGTTGTTGTTGTTGGATTGTAATTTGACGATTACAATATCCAAAGGAATATTAATTTTTCCTCGTGGCTATAATTTGACGATTAACGCACCACTTGGAGATGCTATTGCTGAATAAAGGTGCAATATGACGACTGTACCTCTACAGTATGGATGAAAAAAGGTTCCGTTGCGAGATGACGCTCACTAAAGAATCCCGGTTGAGCCCCCAAGAATTTGTAGATTCGTTGTACAAATATTTATATTTATTGTTCGGTAATTTGGGTTATTCGAATAGCTTATTTAGGATGTTATAAATTACATTTAAGTTAACAAAAAGAACGCGACTTCTCCTCAGCGTTGCTGCTTCAACAAGAAAATAACGGAAAGCTTAATGCTTTCAGCTCGGCGGTCAAACGAAGAATGCCTCACTCTCCTTTGCTCAGTTTGCTTATCTCTCTAAAAGTGGTGAGAACTAATAGGGTTGCCAGGTATAACGTAACATAAATCCCACATAAATGTCTTTTCTGAATTAAATTTTTCCTGCATAATTAACATATTTTTCCTTAGAGAACCACTCTCTCTTTAAATTAAGTTAGAGAGAAGAACCAAAAGACACAAGAAAATGTAAATGCCGTGACCGCCAATTACTTAATATTTAACCCAGAAATGGACACTAACGATGCAACAATGCCATAGTTTTTCGTCATTCATTCCCTTTTGGCCCATTCTAATTGACCAATTCTCTTTTATGACATTACTAAGAGGCAGTCTTTTACATAATCGTCTTAGCCTTGAGTTTCATGCAAGACGACAAGCAGTAAAATGGTCGCTACAAGCCTAAGAAGTAGTCTCAGTTAAGCCTCAACGGAGTTCTGAAATGTAGAAGGAGAATGTTGAATTTTCAAAAGGATTCAGAAAAATATTCAAGGCAAATTCCATGAAGGAAACTTTAAGATATTTTCATGAAGCTTAAATATTATTATTTTTAATGGAAATATATTAGATTTTAAAAATTAACATTTAAAAACTGAAGCTATTATTCTAAGTATTTGAATTTCATATTAATGTGATCATTTATCCTTTGGTTGTCATGGATGAGGGATTCCCCCAAGCAGCAAAATAGAGCGATTCGACCAGCAGCAAGTCGAATCGACCTATTTTGGTTGAAAATACCCTATTTCTGACCTATTTTCCGGCCTTAAATATGACCTAACTTAAAAGTCCGTTTCGAAGGTCCAAATTACCTCTATTCTACCTATTTCATGACTTCAAAGTCGCTTCGACTTCCAAGTCGATTTTTGGTCGAAAATAGGTAAAAAATTCCCTATTGAGTGGCTTAAAATTGACTTAACTTTGAATTCCAAATTAGGTAATTTTTCAAGGCAAACATACCAATTTTTTGACTAAAATTCGACTTTAAAGTCCGTTTGACTTATAGGGCGAAATAGGGTCAAAAGTTGACTTATTTTGTTGCATGCTTCGACTTCAAAGTCGAGCGGACTTGATTTTTGGGACTTCATAGTCGGTTTGACTTTAAAGTCGAAATAGGTCAAAATAGGTCGAGCTCCGCCATGTTTTTCGAATGGCAAATTGAGAATTATTCTTCTGCATATGTTTTTTCTTTAAGAAAAACAATTTTTTTCAAGCAATATTTATTTAATTTCCATCAATGAGAAAGCCCCTTAAAAATGAAGAAGTAGAAAGGAACACTTTCACGAAAAATCTCAGCGGGCATATGTTTTTGGGACTTATTAAGCGCAAAATAATTTTTAATGAAGTCCATATTTTATTTATTATTTATTTCTTAAGACACACGAAGAAGAAAATCTCTCGTTCATTTCTGCTTTCGAGTAATACGAATGACTGAGTAAGATATTATGTATTTATATCTTTCTCTGTTACTCTCTCTCTCACTTTTTTCGTTTCCTTTTACGTTCTCTTTCGTTTTACTCATAAGTCCAATTAGGTCGAGAATTGGTCATTGCGACTTCTTTTCGACTAATATTAGGTAAAGGACTTCTTTTCGCCCTGACTTTGAAGTCGAAATGCCCTATTATGACCTATTATTACCGCCAATCGACTTCCAATCTATTCCCCACTTACGTCGACTCGACGTCGAATCGACGTAATTTCGACCTATTTAGGTTAGGTCAAGAAATATTCTGACCTAATATAGGTAAGAATTTACCAATTTTCGACCTATTTTGCTACTTGGGCCATATTGCTTCTTCTGATAATTACCGGAAAAAAACATTCTTGAACCCAAAAACTTTCTGAATTTAAAGAATATGTGCTCAGGATCTCATTAATATTACAAAACTTTACATATTCTACGTTCCTCTAATTACAGTTTAAAGGCCATGTTTTAGCAAAATAAATGCACACTTAGTATTCGATTGATGAAATCGATTTCTTCTTTTATAATTAGCTTGAGTTTGATATTTTTGAATGAAGGTGATTTGCTCATTAGTGGAAATAAGTTTCCATAATGGTTTCCCTTATCATTTTTCAATCTGGTCTATTTTTCTTGCCAGTCTTGTTGGATTCTGCATTTGATATTCCTACATTTAAATTTTAAATTAAGAGCAAAGGATAAGGACTTGAAATTATGCTTTGTCTGTTATTTTCTTAAAATTCTTCTAAGATAAATATATATTTTGAGCACATTGACCTCTGCAATGCCAAATACCCTGTATTATGTTGAAACAACAAACATATTTCTTCGTCACTTCAAGGCCTTTGCTCATATTGAAGCACTTTTTTGAAAATGCCAATCCGCATTACAATTTTTTAATTTTCTGTAGAAAAATAGAATGCGGTCTTCGCAAAGGGACATTGCTTTGAAAGCTACGTGACTTGAAATCCTGATTATATTGTTTTACTCTTCAGCTGTTTCAGTCGGGATCTTCCTCCAGTTCATAAAAATCGTGACACAGAATACCTGGTTGGACGAAGTTGAAAATATTCAGCATTTCAATTGTTTACTTTTACATAAGAAACCCATTGGCCTACATTTGAAAACCAAATATTTGATTTTAGATTTGAATAAAATGAAATTGGTTTTTGTGTTTCAACAAGATTTTCGACTTTATTGCCTTAAAAGCGTCATGTTTGTACCTTGCAATGTTTTGCAGAAAAGCAGCCTCTTGTCTGTAAAACAATATAAAGACGATATTACTTCATCGGCAGTGTTTTGAAAATATCTCATGACTGGAACCTTCTGATTAATCGTTTGTATACCGGACAAACTCTTTGTCAAGGGTATATTGGATTTGTGCGCACGTGTGCGACACCCCGAGCCAGTCGATGTAGATAAAATGTGTAGAAACTTGATCAGAGTAACCAGGAGATTCTATTTAGACATGTCCGTCTATCGGTCTGTCTGTCTGTCTATCTGTTTGTTTGTTTGTATACAGTTTTCTTATCGAAGCAGTTGAAGTTATAATTTTCCTCCCAACAAAAAAAAAAAAAATTATATCTTAACCGGCGCATCGCGGCGCAGTATTCCAGTAGAAGGATCTGTCACAGAAATTGCAATAATTGATTTAAAATCTGAATTCATTGGATTACTTCAATAAAATCTGACGATAGTTTTGAAATTATAAAATTAATTTTTTGAAATTTTTTGGAATTAAAGGAATCTACATAGAAAAATGTTTGCCATTGAACACAAGCCGAAAGCGATTCCTATCAGTTAGTTATTTAAAATTAAATTTCATTTTAAAATAAATTGAAATTGCCTCCAGTGAACAATCAAAGATTGAAATTTACACAACACAATAACAATACAATAACCTCTTGAATATGATACAAATGAAGTACGCATGGAATTTTCTAAAGTTCACTTCAACCAATTCGCACTTAATGAAAGATCTTTTTCCCTATCCACTATGACTACTCGCAACAGCATATGTATTTCATATGTAATGCTTTGTTCAGTGGTGTTTTCATTTAAACTGCTTTCAAATAGAGTGTCATCATGCATGGGTAGCCACATCCTGAAGGAAATTTTATTAATATTGTGCTACGTGTTAATCCATAAAGTCTGAAATTTAATTAAGGCAGACAAGGCGATGCACAAAAAGCGCCGCCTAAACACCCCCATATGATAGCTTCATGCAGTGAGTTTTGTGGAAAAGGGGATTTGAAGGACTTAAATTTAAGCGTATGAAGTTTTTTGGGGGATGAATTTCTAGGATCTCACGGAAAATGCACTTGGCTTTAGTATCTCCAAAAAAAATTAAGTTTGCTTCTTTGAGAACATAAAACGTTCTTTAAAATATACATACCTATATACTTAGTTCTAAATTTTTTCGTTACTATTTTTCACTAAAAGCTCAAAGGAAGATCATTAATATCGACCTTTTTTTGAACTTTCTCATTTTTTGTCGATTCTATTTAGATGGAAATTTCAACTTTTGCGAATGACTTAATCGGTTTTGTGAAGCCCATTCCTCATTCATGCAGGACAACCCTTAGGGATCCTGAAGTATGAGAGCATTTTCTAGGAAACATGAACCAAGTATTCTTGCACAGATCTATATTTTGTTGAGAGAAGAGTTTAAGATGAATATAAATTGTACTACAAATATAATACACATCCAAAGCGTTGGACGTACTGTATTGGAAAAAACCGAACCAGACAGAAAGCAGATAGATAAGGAGACCTGGCTTTGGACTGATGAAGTCCGATCGAAAGTCGATGAAAAGAAGAAACTTTATCATCTGTTTATACGGAATAGAACATCCGAAAACTGGCAAAAGTACGTCAATGCAAGAAAGGCAGGTAAAAGAGCAGTGGCATGCACCAGAGCTGCACACTTTGAAGATCTCTATGATCGCCTTAGTACTCGTGATGGGGAAAAATTTATCTATCGTCTTGCTAAATCTCGCCAACGATCTACTGAGGACATTGAAAAGTTTTACGGAGTCAACGATGAAAATGGTCATTTAATTTTAGATCGCAAGGATTGTCGTGAACGCTGGCGAAACTATTTTGCAAAAATATCCACAAAAGAAGTCATACCAACTATAGAAGCGATATCTGGCCGCATTCAAAGAATCACTTTAGACGAAGTTGATGAGGCCATAAGTAAAATGAAAACTGGTAAGGCTACTGGTATAGATGATGTACCAGCTGAGATTTGGAAATCAGGTGACTTCAACTCTTGGTTACTGGAATTATTTAACCGAATAGTAACGGAAAAGAGAGTCCCCTCAGACTGGCTAATGAACAAACCGTACCCATATGGAAAAAGAAAGGTAGCCCAGCAGATTGTTCAAATTATAGGCCAATTCGGCTCTTATCCCACACACTTAAAGTGTTTGAAAGGGTACTAAGTAGATAAACGAATTCGTGAAATAGTCAGGTTAAAGAAAATCAAGCTGGGTTCGTTAAAAACTGTGACACCACCGATGCAATTCATGCCGCTCGAATTTTAATGGAAAAACACAAGGAAAAACAAGTTCCACTTCATATGGCCTTCCTTGATTTAGAAAAGGCATTTGATCGCGTTGCTCATGATCTCATTTGGTATGCTTTGAGAAAACAGTTAGTGCCGGAAGAACTTATTATGTGGGTAAAACTTCTGTATGCAAATCCCAAAAGTCGAGTACATTCTGCTGCCGGAATTTCATCTGAATTTTCAATATCTGTAGGCGTTCACCAAGGATCAGCTTTATCTCCTCTTTTGTTCATATTAGTTATGGATTCAATTACCGAAGACCTACAAATATCACCTCCCTGGACGTTACTATACGCAGATGACGTTCTTCTTGCCTCAACCAATAAAAACAACTTACAGCACCAAGTACAAGACTGGCATGATAGATTGTCTATGTTTGGACTACGTTTGAATGTCGGGAAAACAGAATACATGACAACAGACAATTGCGAAGCAGGGACCATCAAAATAAATAACACTGACTTACCAAGGACGGAAAAATTTAAATATCTTGGGTCGACACTTTCTGCTGACGGGACGATCACACGCGAAGTTACTGAGAGAGTTAACGCCGCTTGGCTTAAGTGGCGTTCAGCGACTGGTTTTATGTGCGAAAAAAGATAAGCGACCGCTTAAAATCCAAAATTTACCGCACAGTCATCAGGCCAGTCGCTCTTTATAGTACCGAATGTCTACCAGCAACGAAAGTAGCAGAAAGAAAGGTTACTGTTATGGAAACAAAGATGCTTCGCTGGATAACCGGACTCACTCGTCTTGATCATGTTCCAAACGTAGACATCCTTAGACGCTATGGAGTTGCGTCAATTATTGGGAAATTGCAAGAAGCAAGGCTACGCTGGTATGGACACGTCCTGAGAGCAAATGAGGAGACTTTGGCAAAGAAAAGCCACGCACTGGAAATTTAAGGTTGCCGAAAAAGGGGGCGTCCGAAACAACGCTGGATGGAGACAATAAAATGGGACCTAGAGGCTGTAGGACTTACCTCGGATGATGCAACCGACAGAACAAAATGGAGGAACTGGTCGCGTTTTGCGGACCCCGGGATAGACCGGATAGTTAAACTCACAAGAAGAAGAAAGAAAGAATAAATTTTACTACAACTTTCCCACACCACCCTTTTCAAACAACTTTTTCAGGCAATCATAAGAATAAATTTTTTTAAACACGACGTAATTCATTCCTTTTATTTTTTAAATTCTTACAAGGGGTTAATTAATCGGCTAGTTTTTCTAAACAAGTGCTTATATTGCATTGATTTGTCGCTTGAAATTAATTTTGTCAAGCTTTTTCCATTTAACAATCATGTGTTATGTCCTCATACCTAAGTCTTTGAGGCGAACGACGTTTCACAAAGAAAATCTCATTAAAAACTATATAAGTGGAAAATGGCATCATGCACACAGTCATTTCCTGTAGAAAATTCATTAATTTTACGCTGATATGGCACCCACGAGATAAGGCTCCCCACAACGCCCCAAAATATAATTAGGTTGCAAAAAGCGAGAAAAAAGAAATGTCGCACATGACTTGGCTCATGGAAGCTTATGCATAGCGTTAGACATACTTTCGTTATTATGTTAAAAATTTCATTAAGAACAGAAGATGAAAGCGCACAAGCACAAGCAAAGACTCTTTGCAAGCGTTTTGTGCTGTAATCTAATAAAATTGCAGTGTGCTTGAATTTTCACCTAACAATAAAATACGATTTTTTTTGGTAAATTGACGGCGGTTTGAGTCCTTAAAGCTGTCGAATAATTCAAAGAAATGTTTTAACTCACTCATTTCCCTTGAAAGCTTCATTTACTCTATAAAAAAAACCAAGATTTTTATACGCTGCCATATGAGAGAGCGAGCATCAATTTCAATGTCCTTTGAATTTTTGAAAAATGACAATAGTGAAAACTCGATCCAAAATGAAGAACTTTTTGTTGTTCTATCGATGACTATCAAACTACAACATGTGAACTCACAACTTCCCTTCCATTAGATAAATTGCAAATAATATTTTCCGATGTGTTGCATCGCACGAAATAAATGGAATTGAGTTTTGATTGCAGTAGGTTCCTGACTTTTTCAAAAGAATCAATTCAATTGCTTTCGAACGAATAAACGACTTGCCGAACCCATTCGCTCTGTCTGATGTAATGGAATTGTATTCAATTTATTCGGGAAATTTGAGTGCATGTGGAAAAAATTGAATTTGTTAACTTTAAAATAGGTCCGCTTCTATTTACGGTGAAAATGCACAAATACATTCGGTAGCCTGATTCAGTTTGAGAAACATTATCCTTCGCTTCACTCGCAATTTACCAGAAGTCGCCCCCAAGTCGCCATAAATTTTCGCTTTTACGAATGCCACAGTTCGATGGGAGACCACTATTCTTGTCGATACTAGGAATTCATGGCAATGAACTGAAAACTCAAACTTGTTTATCACTTTGCACCTTCACTCAGATGCTTGTGCCTTGCCTTAGTGTCTCTCAGGTCATTTTGTTCATATTAGAGGAATATCAATATTTTGTTCTAAAAAATTGTGAGATAGAAATCTTTTTCCCAAGGAAGGTATAATTTTGCTTTATTTAATTATTTATGTTTGTAGTTTTTTTTTTTTAATTTTGAGGTTAAAAGAAATCTAAATTAATCTTGTGAAAGTATCAAATATTTCCGGAATGGGGCTTATACATATGGAAACAGCTTTAAGCTCTGGTATTTAGGTTGGTTATAGTCAAATCCATGCACTGAAAGTCGTGAAGATAGGAAAAAGTATTACGAAATTCAGGCTCCTTTACTTTCAAATATTTTGCCTACATCCAAAATTATAGAATTAAGGTCTCGCCATATTCTTGTATATATTTCATGTAACTCTAAAATTGTAAATGATGATTTGCGGCTAAATAACAATAAAAAAAATATTACGAAATTACTGAAAATGCATTGTTTATTGCCCTGACTTTTGTACCACAGACTTTAAAATGCTTGAATAGTTCTTTGTCTTCCTCTGAAATTTGAGCGCTGCCTTACTTATTTATGCATATCCTAATGGTTTAATATCTTTGTCGCCTTCAAAAATTCGTCTTAGAAGCGAAATAATCTCTGCTAATATTATTCTGTGTGCTTGGAATTATTATCCTCACTTTAACGCAACGATGCAATTCGAGTAGAGCATCTTCATTTCATGGTATCAAATAAATGGCTTTATACGCTAAATGTCTACGGATGCATTTGTGGCATGTGCATATTGCAATATCATCCCAAAGTAAATATTTGCATATTTGTTGCCTTCTTTGGTATCAAAGGACGTAGCATTCGAGCATTTGGAAAGTCAATGTGTACAGATTCCGCTGTAAAGTGGATTCCAAATTCAACTGGAATGTCATATGATTGCTTTATACCTGCAACATATTGTGAAAGGATACTGATACTCATTTTGGTATGAACTCAAAGCAAATAAGCGAACAATAAGGTCTCCTAATAAGGAATCTTAAAAGGGAAACTTTTAAAGCATTCAGTAAAAACTCTTGAGAGTTATCGTTATCGTTTTGATATTTAAAATATTAATTATATTGAGTATTTTCTTTTCGAATGAGTCGATTTTCCATAGAAAGGCCTTTGAGACCATTTAATATTTAATATTTTTATCTTCCTTCTAAATTGGAATTTTAGTCCGAACCGCACACATAAATCAAAATAAATTATTCACATTTGAATTCCCTACAAGCGGTGAGGATTTGATTATTTTTAAGGTATCAGGCCGAGCAGAATTTTGCGAGTGATAAATAATTTTTTGTTTTTCTTTATCTGAGCCGCTCCGAATGCGTGAATTTATTGTGAATTTCACTTAAGATGTTATTTGTTTTCCCCCGGTTTTAATGCTTTTACGGGTACCTCTTCAAGTCTCATCAAGACTTTGTATGAGGAAGTAAATTTATCTGAATTCAACTTATAAATAATAGAGGTATTCACAAAGGCGTCGGAAAAAAGTAAAGTTGGAAAATCGAAAAATTTTTTCTGCTTAAAATGTTGTGCAAGATACAAAAAAAGTTCAAAAATTGTTTAAGAAGTCGCAATTTTCCGATTTTCCGACTTTACAACGTATTTAACACCGCCTTTGTGAATACCCCTAATATCACATAGTTTTTGGTTGAAAACAAAAAATTGTTTCTGATTGCCAAAGAATTCAGCAATAAACATTTTCACAATAAGACTGAAAATTATTGACCTTAGGCTCGAATGTGTTGTGAGTCTCTCCCAAACTCACATGTGGTCACCTTAAACCGAAAGCAAAAGGCAGTGACCTGCATTTATGAATTTCACTTCAAGGTGATTCCATGCTACTCAAAAACACTGTCCAGCGTAAAATTGCTGACAAATGCAAACATGCAGTTCGGCCGCTGGTAACAACAACAACATTGGCACAGTATAAGCACGGTTAACAAACATCAGCACTAGTGCAGCGAATGCACAATTGCAATCCGATCGCTGGCAATAACAACAACAACACACGTCAAGAGTTTTTACGTAAGAGCAACAACAACTACAAAAGAAGAACAAAGAACATCGGAATAGCTGTATGTAGTAACAACAACAATATGGCAATGTTGGTACAATTGCAGGTGAAAGTCGCGGTCAAGCTTTTCGGGAAGAATCGACGACGATCGCGGACCATGGGAATATTCGATATTGCAAGATCAGCAATATTGATCTATATAAACGGAGCTTCGATGACTGGAACGGGACTTCTACGAGCGTACTCACCAAAGGGCCACGACGGAGAAGTTAATAGAGTAGTCTTTTAAATAATAACGAAAACTTGTATTTAATTAGAATTAAATAAAAGGATAATTAATTGAAATCCTTTGTGTTCCTTTTTATTTGTGTAAAGGACCCCGTTTTATCCTACGGTGTACTTGCCTGACGTGCGTACCTACCCAAGTGCCACGGCGTTAGGTAATTGCACCGTAGGATACAACATTTATGGCGCAGCCGGTAGGATGACACAACATTTATGGCGCAGCCGGTAGGATAATAGAAAATATTTTGAAATGTAGAGAGAGCAGGAACTCGCACGAAGAGAAAAAGCAGCTTACGAATATGGGCTTCCATCAAAATCAGATAAAAGCGTACATTTAATAACATGTTTTCAATCCGAACGAATAGAAACATTAAATGCTACATTACGGCAAGACTTTCAAGATGATGAATACAGTATAAATAAAGACGAAGATAGAATCAGCATGTTTCAATTGTTCTGGATTTTGATAGTAGATTTATTTTATAATATTTGCTAAAAGCATAACCGTAACATTTTATCGTTTTCACAAAAATCGTAGTAGTAGAGAAAAAGTAGTTATTTCGTTTGGAAAATTAAATGATCTTGAGACAACTCTCAAAACGAACGAATCAGATTTAATGTCATACAACGCAGTAAGTCCGTTAGTTGGCACTAAAATTGATACAAAATTTATTAAGCGAGAATTTTTAGGAAAAATTTCTGACAACGATAAGCACTTTGAAGGACTGGACATACTTTTCAAGGAAACTGATAGCAAGAGTCAAATAGATGACCCTGCTGGGAAAAAATGAACAGAAAAATAACCTCACATATAGCAAATATAATGAAAAAACTAGACATGTAGCATCACTCTCACTTCCGATAACCAACGTTAGCGAAAGTATTTGTACTGCAGAGATAGTGACGATCAAAGCTAAGGCAATAGGAGTGGAGACAATTGATGTAGAAAACCTTTCCAAGGGAAAAGTCAGGCAGAAAAAAGAATTTGTTAACAAGACATCGAGCATGAAAATATTTAATCAACTCGAAGAAGAACGTAAAGAAATTATATTGCAGAAGATTTTTAAGAGAAACGTTATTGCAGAGAAGAATTCAATTAAAGACAATGTGTGGATCGAATTACCCTGCAACAAGGCTATCGATTACACCATATCTCGTTTGGTTGATTCAGGAGCAGAAACATTATTTGTTTGAAGATATGGCAACGGACGCCAAGAATAAAAAATGTTTACGAATATTATTGAAAAATGAGACTTGTAAAAGGTTTACCGATAGGACTGACGGAAACCGGATGAAATTATTAGAACGAGGGCATAGGATTCGTACAGAAAAGACTGTAACAGTTCCACCCTCTGAGACGAGAATAATCCCGAACGAAACCGGGCTACTCGAGCACAAGATAAACGTGGAAATCGGACACGGAGTCCGTAAGAATAAGCAAAAGTATAGAGATCTAAACAAAGCATATTATTGGAAACACGACAGGTATAGATATGTTCTCAGCAGCAACATTTTTGAATGGAATGACATCCAGCACAATATAAGAACTCTCATTAGCAAAATCGTTACTTCTCTTCTAGACAAAGTTTTCGCGCACAATTTCTGTGTACCTTAAAATGCTTCACTCAATAAATGATAAACGAAAAACAATGGCTAGTTTCAAGTAAAGATACAAATAATTTTGGTTTTTAAGACATTAAACAAGATTTTCTAAAGCAACATACAAGCTAATGCATTTTTTTAAAATAAAAATTAGTATTGAATAAATAAAATAAAATTTTAACAGTTCGCACTCAGGGCACATTAACCTATACGTTTTTTTTTTACTATTTTTTCAAGAGCAGCTTTTCAACAAAAATCGCAAACCTAAGCAAGAAGTGGTCTTCCAACTTTAAAAAAAAAAAGGGAATAGTATTGCGAAGGTAAAAGGGTCACTAATCATGCCTAAATTTTTCAAGCAAATGTGCACATACTTCTTGATGAAAAACAAAAAAAATAATAAGTAAATCGAATAGTATATGCACTTATATTTACAGATCCAAAAGTATTTGCATGGATGGCAAATATATACATGCACATACTTCAGAGATGACGACATAAGAACCTACATATATCTGAAGTTTTTTTTTTACGCGATCAAAATTTAACAAAAAGAAATGCACACAGATATGTTTTTTCCGTTTGTGAGATTTCAGCTATCTTGCAAGCACTGTGCATTCAAAATAATACATTTTTTTTTAAGTTTTCAAATCTTAAACTTTTTTAAGAGGGGGAAGGGTCTATTATGGTCTATTATGGTCTAGTATTATTACAAATTGAAAAAAAAAAAAAATGCATTTCTATATTGTCTATACCTAAAATGAGAAAAGTATTTGCATGAATGGTCGTTCATGCATGCACATGCTTACAATTTAAGACATAAATATATCAAATGTTAAGAGCTTATGTCGCACGATCAAAGTCGAATGATCAAGTGAAGTTAATAAGCAAGCATATAGCAAGCTTCATTCGCATTCAAAACCATACAATCACGCATACATACATACAGCAAGCTTCATCCAAATTCATTCAAAGTCAGAGTATAAAAATCACACATGGCTCACAAATATGAAAACTAAGGGCTCATTTACACTTTTGACGTTTAACATCAAATTGACTAAAAATTTTAAAATATTATCTCGATTTAAAAAGCGATTTTGACGTAAAAATTCTTACGATTGTTTTGAAATAGATTTGAAAAATGTATAAATTGCCCCCTAAATATATAAAAAAAAAATTTTTAAATTATAATATAAAAAAATAAATAGATAAATAAAAATATAATTCAGGAATGTCTAAACTAAGAATTTCGAAAAGCTTTAAAGTATATAGTAAAATCATTAGAAAATATAATTTTGCTTCGACCTAAAAACTGACGGAAATATATGTTTAAAATGTAATACAGAGAGAAATACATATGAATATATAAAAGAAATTTTTAAAACTTAGAATAAGTAAATTGTTGGATTGTAATAGTAACTTTTTAAATACTAGAGTTAAGAAATATCAGTTTAAAGCTTTTATTCAACACGGAGATCACACATCATGAAACGAAAAGATGTGGATGACCAAAAAGCGGCATACCCACACCAAACAACAACACGGCAGCACAACAACAGCACGAGAGACCAATGAAATTTGCAATACAACACCAGACACTTCAAAAGGCAGTACAACAACTATGGTATAATCAACCACACCAATTTCAGCTACTATAGCATAACCGATGACATTGCTGGGTCTACAAACAACGGCGGAATTAACTAAATTTCAACGCAGCCATGCAGCAAGCACTTTAACTCGAAAAGTCGTTTCACCACACGGAGGTCACAACAAGATATGACTTGATGAAAAGTCACGATGCTCGTGACTTTGCTGAAGGAGGGGAGGAATGTTGTGTGTCACAACCGCACAAACAGTTCTTATACCTTATTTCGATATGCGATAAAGTACAACAACGAAAACACCGGCGTTCAGAATCAATAAAACATTAACGCTGACGTTAACAATCAAAGCCAATGATCGCAAATACTAAGAACATCAGACGATTGGATCGGGCGATTGAGCGGCAAGACGAAATGGCCGAAACAGCTAGTCAGCAATTATGTCGCATAAGCTATGCACAAGAAGTTCATCGTCTTAAATACTGACCTGCTCCAATAATAATAACAACAACAACACGTAGCAGGTGAAGACTGGAATAAAGCTGACGCTAGAAGTATTAAGCAACAGCAGCACGCAACAACAACAATCGGGATGACCCAGAAGAGTGTCGCAACAACCGATATTGCTAGAACAGCAATATCTCTTGATGACTGGAATAAAGCTGACGCTAGAAGTATTAAGCAACAGCAGCACGCAACAACAACAATCGAGATGACCCAGAAGAGTGTCGCAACAACCGATATTGCTAGAACAGCAATATCTCTTTATTTAAACTGAGATTCGTGCACTGGAGGAGGACTACGATCAGAACCGTGAACCGAAGTATTCAGAAGATCTCAACTTTAACGCACCTACTCACGAGCCAGGACGTTGAAGTGTGGATCTCCGTGTTAGCTAGGGAATAGCTCATAAAAGTTAGTTAGCTTAAGGATTTAATGTTTATGTTTTGAAATAAATCAATAAATGCTATATTCAAAATTAAACGGTCTCGAGTAATTCCTTGCGTTAAGCTACTTAGACGCGCTCCCTAGACGACACAACATTTATTAGTAATTAGTTATTACCAAACTTGCAGAAAAGCTCGTCAAATTGAACTGCATTAGCGACTATAATTTTAAAGCAAAGTATATATCGACAAGGTTTTGCTTGCCAATATAACTGAGAAAAAAGCTTGAAAGAATATTAAAATTTTATATCAAAAGTGTACATACATGATCGGCTACGAAATATCGCCTTGAATTGGGGCTGTGACAGTCTTAAACAGTAATTAGTTATTACCAAGACAAGCCGAATAAAAATTCGTAAGCAAGATTGTATGGTAAAACGCTTGTAGAATATTTTTATTTTTGAATACCAATACTTTCGAAGTAAATATCCCTATAAAAAGTGAAAATAAGTATTTTTAAATAATTGTCAACGGTAGCTGTCCAACGCAGAATAAATAAAACGAAAATGGTAAGTACAAAAAACCTTAAATAAAAAATTTTTTTCGCCCAGAGTCCTTTTTGTTACCGATGAATTGCAATATTTTTGTGATATCAAAATAAGAATTGCTCGGTTATTTGCATATTTTCAGGAAAATGAGTCATTTAGAGAAAAAACGGCATAATAAATTGAGTAAACGGTTTTGTAATCATAGTCAAAATGTAGTTCGAAGTGAAAAGCCACTTAGATATCAATTATCTACGCAAATTTATATAGTAGAATTAGTATTGATGGATCAGAAATAAAATGCCATTTTTCAAAAAATCAAAAGGACATAAGACCTTCTTTGAAGATTTAGATAGGTCCCGAATATATAATAGAATAAAAAATGTAGAAAGTAAAAAGGAAAATTTGTTGAAAATTAAGAAAGATTTTCGGAATTTGGGAGTCGAAGATGAAATTAACTTAGAGTTTGTAAATAAGGTAAAAAATATTGAGAGTAAAAAAGAAAAGTTATTGAAGTATAAGCCTCCATATAAAACAGATGAAAAAGTTCATCTAGTAACTTATTTTCATTCTCACAATATGTTATTATTAAATGAGAAAAATGAAGAAAAGGGGCAAGACAGAGAAAGCATCATATCTCTTTGCCAGGTAGATAATAAAAAAGAACCAGCTAAAGAAGGCAAAAGGATTGAAACTTTGATGAATAAAAACGAAGATATACTAAAATTTTTATTTTTATCGATATCTTTTGTGTTATTCATTTTAACTTTTTTAATCGAAAAAGTCATAGTAAGCTGTGTTTGGCTTATATAATCTGGGATGAACATAAAAAAACAAATTAATAGAAAAAAAGTCAGTAACTATAACGAATCTGCACTTAAAATTGAAGGTTCGCAATCAGTGTCCGACGACATATTTGTAGTATTTCCTCGTGGACAAGCTATAAATGATAGGGTTGCCTTGTTAGTGGACACTGGGCCGGATAAAAGTTTGATGAAGTCAGATGTATTGAAAATAGGAACTGATTCAGGAAAAAGCAGATTTGGAGAAAATATAGACATTCAGAAAAACGTAGAGCTTGTGCATTCAGAGCTAAGTCAATCAGAGTCACTTCAACTCGTCGTTCCCAACATCGAAAAGATTTGTATTGCAGAGGCAGTTACGATCAAAGCGAGGGAAGCGAAAGTGGCACCGATTTTCGAGAAAATAGTATTGGACGATAAGGAAATTGAGAAAAAAGAAATTAATGATAAAAAGGGACTTATCTAGCGGTGGGGATGCTGTGATTAAAATTCGAATGTATTGGAGTACGAGTTCGACGAGGAGTTCGAGGATAATTTTTGTGGTAAAAATAGTAATGAAGAAATTGGATTCGGCAAGGAGGTCGAGAATAATTCTTGTGGTACTAGAAGAGATGGTACTAATGGTAATAAAGACGTAATTGAAGATATTTTGAAAGAAAATCCACCAGATAGAGATAGGAATCCCCATGAGAAGGTATCAGTTAAAAATGTAAACCTAAATGAAGAGTCAGAGGTTAGAGAGCTGACGCTGTACGAGTATTTCAAAAGTCCGAATGTAATGCAAATATCAATTCAAAAGTTTTCTCCATTGTAAAAGAATCTGTTCTCATACAAAGCAAATCTAAATTAAAATTCTTTCAAATTCAGATAAAACATAGAAGAGAATCAAAAGATCTAGACAAATTTTTCGCCCATAACTATAATGTGCCGGTAGCTTTATTAAAAATTCAAAATACTGTCCCAAAACATAGGTTCATCTCGACTAAAACGAGAACTGACTGTTTTTATATCTAATCATTACTGTCACAAAAAATTTCTTTTTAATATCGCTTGCTGCGATGTCTAAATAAGGAATGACAACGAAAAATAAAAATATAATTCAAATAAATTCCGTTACAAATAGAAAAAAAAAAAAACATTTTTTTTTAAACATTGCGGTTATACGAATTTTCAAGTTTTGTAACATCTATTTTGTCTCATATTGTAAATGCAGACGTTTCACCTCTCCGAGTGAAGAATTTCACGACGTTGAAATAAGCAGGAGGGACTCAGGGCAAATAATGTCTACTTTTATTATCTTTCAAGGTAAACCAACGAGAAGGACCGGAAGAATTTAAGAGAGAAAAAAGGAGATATAATAAGTTGGTAAAATATAAAAAAAACACATTTATACAAATATTTGCAAAATATTGGTATATATGTATGTACATTAGGGTGGGTCGTTCTTATATGAAAAAAAAAAAAAGTTGTATGATCGCGTTGGAATAGTAAAATTATGTTTCCTTATGTATAAA
>JAIPUU010000900.1:0-25286 GCA_020466095.1 Chlorops oryzae
GTGAAGCAACTTTTGATATTGTGAAAAAAATGGAAAAAAAGGAATTTCGTGTTTTGATAAAATACTGTTTTCTGAAGGGAAAAAATACAGTGGAAGCAAAAACTTGGCTTGATAATGAGTTTCCGGACTCTGCCCCAGGAAAATCAACAATAATTGATTGGTATGCAAAATTCAAGCGTGGTGAAATGAGCACGGAGGACGGTGAACGCAGTGGACCCCGAAAGAGGTGGTTACCGACGAAAACATCAAAAAAATTCACAAAATGATTTTGAATGACCGTAAAATGAAGTTGATCGAGATAGCAGAGGCCTTTAAAGATATCAAAGGAACGTGTTGGTCATATCATTCATCAATATTTGGATATGAAAAAGCTCTGTGCAAAATGGGTGCCGCGCGAGCTCACATTTGACCAAAAACAACAACGTTTGTTGATTCTGAGCGGTGTTTGCAGCTGTTAACTCGCAATACACCCGAGTTTTTGCGTCGATATGTGACAATGGATGAAAATGGCTCTATCGCTACACTCCTGAGTCCAATCGACAGTCGGCTGAGTGGACAGCGATCGGTGAACCTGTCCGAAGCGTGGAAAGACTCAAAAGTCCGCTGGCAAAGTAATGGCCTTTGTTTTTTGGGATGGGCATGGAATAATTTTTATCGATTATCTTGAGAAGGGGAAAAACCATCAACAAAGTGACTATTATATGTCGTTATTGGAGCGTTTGAAGGTCGAAATCGCGGCAAAACGGCCCCATATGAAGTAGAAAAAAGTGTTGTTCCACCAAGACAACGCACTGTGCCACAAGTCATTGAGAACGATGGCAAAAATTCATGAATTAGGCTTCCCCACCCACCGTATTCTCCAGATCTGGCCCCCAGCTACTTTTTCTTGTTTCTCAGACCTCAAAAGGATGCCGCAGGGAAAAAATTTGGCTGCAATGAAGAAACTGAGGCCTAATTTTGAGGCAAAACCGAAGGAGTACTACCAAAATGGTATCAAAAAAATTGGAAGGTCGTTATAATCGTTGTATCGCTCTCGAAGGGAAACTATGTTGAATAATAAAAACGAATTTTGACAAAAAAATGTGTTTTTCTTTGTTAGACCGGGGACTTATCAGCCAACCTGTTAGACCTCTTCATCCACAACAGCACTGCTGCACTCCTTTCAGCGAAGGCCTTCGGCGATCGGAATACACCAGCTACCCAGTAAACCACATATATCAAATGTAAGTCACATTGTTTCAATTCTTATTGTGTTGGCTCCTTTTCATTTTAATCGATTTGCAAACAATTAGAGTATAAAAAGTGAAATCAAAAGAAAAAAAAAAAAAGAAAAAAAAAACGAATTAAAGAGAAAAGCTTAGAGAATTTTGAATCATTATAATTTTTTTTTGTTCAATTGAATTCCTGAATCGAAGGTTCAACTAGAGTAAGATGCGCGAAAATGTATGTAGATGAATTAGCATTTAAAATAAATATGATGAACATGATTAAGATGAACTAATTATAACGTAATGGCCTGAAATCAAAGTGTTTGTGTTTGGGTTGGGTACATGGGACTTGAATTAATATCAAACAAGTTATGGTAGGGTGGGCGTGGCGTAGCTCATTAAATTAGACGCTACAAAACTTCGCGAGGCATACTTAGATTCAATGGCAGTTTTGTTTTGAGATGTATAATAGGAATCCAAAATTAATTTTCGTGTGCTAATATTTGGTCTGTTGGTTACGACTTCTAAGATAAAATAAAAGCCACACGTAATCCTTGCGGTATAAAGAGCCCACCTGACTGAAGCAGCCGGATCTGCCAGAGCACACGGTGCCGCAGCACAGGGTTACTCAAAAAAGTTCCTATGAACTTAGCTTTATGAAGACGTGTTCATAACAGAATGGCGCCCAACTATAGGGGCCCGAGAGTTGCTATTTAACATTTTTTTTCCAGAATAAAGTTTTATGATGCTTTTTGAGAGCGGTGTTTCGGAATCTTAAAAAGATGAAGCTACATGCTCGATCTATTCTGCCATTCATCGTTCGCAAAAACAATTCTACTTTGAAATAGAGCATTCTTAAGCACTCGCGGAGTCCTTTTTAAGAACACCTGGCTGATTAAGGAATTCTTAAAATATCCTCTCCATATATCCAAAAATTTACCTTCTATTAAAATTTTTTTTTGACAATGCGGAATTGCGTTGCAGCTTGCTGAATGCGGGCGAACGTACCCATTGTTCGAAATACAGTTTCAGTCAAATGTATTAAAAAGTCGTTGCATTTAGCTTGGAATTCGGACTAATAAGCTTAATGTCAAATTTTTCCGACCAGTTGACTCAAGTAACTTCTGATATAATCTATCCGCAAACTTTCTATGCCAATTTTAACCCTTCAATATCTAATTTAACAGTTGAATTTTCGCTCGGAATCTAAGTGATATCGCAGAAGGAAACTTAATTACCTAACACAAACCCAAACATTTTTGAAAGTAAGGCCATTCAAAATACCGACCAAACTTTTCGATAAGCGGAAGTTAATCTTTCAATTCCTCAAAATTAAAATATATTTTTTGAAAAAAAAAAAACGGTTTTTACCAACGTCATAAATATGTCCACCCGTCATAGCGGCGATAACTTAGTCGCTACAGCTCAAAGTTTGTGTACCATTTGTCGAGAAAATTTTATCGATGATTTCAGTATCGTAACGACCGCCTGTCAACATCGGTTTCATAAAGACTGCCTTTTTAATTGGCTAAAAGGGAATTCGGCGTGTCCACAGTGTCGAGCATATTGCCAACGCAAAGACTGTAAGACGCCACTAGAAAATAGCAATAGGCCCCAAACTAGGTCAAAGAGTGCTATGCAGTCCCCTCGTAATGCTGAGAATTCTTCAACGGCTTCAAATACGGTAGCACAAAGGCCTGTAGACCAGCCATCAACATCTCAAGCTGCAAGAGAATCTCTCGCACAAGCCTCTGGTCAGCAGAGTAATTGTACTGAGGAAACAAGAATACGGAATATCGTTAGTGCCATCTTAATGGCTAGGCAAGACTCACTTTTAGAAGGGCTAGAATCTAGAATCGCACAATTAGTAGCAACGAACATTGAAAGTTCTCTCGTACCCATTGTGAATAGATTAAATAACACTCGTCCTCCCGAAAGTGCAATTCCAATAGGACACTTAGAACCAAATTTCTGGCCACACGATCCACCAAACTTTCCAGCAGGAGAACAGAGTCCTAATGTTAATTGGAACCGCGTTGAGCCAAACCGGTTGAGCCACGTATCTTCCAGTGACGCAATCAGGCAAAATAGCACAAATAATAGCGAATTGGGACATAAGATTCGATGGAAGCTCCAAATTATCGGTCGAAAGCTTTCTGTACAGAATTGAGTGCCAGGTGACCGATACATTAGGTGGCAACTTCAATTTAATTTGCGAGCATATCCAAAGCCTGTTTTACGCATGAAGCCAAAGATTGGTATTGGCGCTATAGGCGCTCCGTCAATAGAGTAACATGGCCCGAATTATGTCAAGCTCTGAAAAACCAATTTTGGAGACCACAGATCTGACACGGACATAAAAGAGTCCATGAGAGCGAGGAAGCAAGGATCATCCGAAGCTTTTGATGATTATAAAAACGCAATTTTGAAGCTTTCGGAGGGCCTTGTAAATTCTATAGCGGAGAGTGAACTCGTAGAAAATTATTCTTCGTGGGCTTAGACCTAAAAATTAGGCAACAATTGCTGTATGTCCCATAAATTCGTTAGCAGAACTGAGAAAATTCTGTTTGAAGGGGGAAGGTCTAGCGAATGAGATTTCGAGAGCAACTGTTCCACCCAATGCTAACCAAGCAATCAGATTTCAACAACCTCGTCGACAAATCAATAATATAGAGGAAAGTTCTGGTGCTAAAGACGAAGGCGCAGATTCCACAGAGCTAGCAGCAGTAGGGCAGAGAGCAGCAAAACTAATTTGTTGGAATTGTCGCAAGGAAGGCCATCGTTTTCATGACTGCTTGGAAGCGAGGGCAATCTTTTGCTATGGGTGCGGTTCACCAGAAGTTTTTAAACCAAATTGTAAGGTCTGTGCGGGAAACGCGAAGCTGAGCGAAGGATCGAGCTCCTGCCTTCGCCAAGATTAACGACAACTGAAGATGAGCGAGCAAATAATCAGACAATAGATAATAGTTTAAGTTTACACAGAATAATTCCATATGAAGAACGACTCCGTATCTATTTAGAAAAAAGAAGAGAAATTTTTGAGAGCGACCAGGAACGTAGAATATGAGTAAAAGTAAAATTAGAAGCTCACAGCGTCAAAGGGATTTTTGGAAGAATGTTTCAACAAGTAGAAAAAGTCTCGTTAATGCAATCGATGCAATTCAAAGTAAGCCAACAGACTTAAGACCTTATGCGGAAGTGGTCATAAACGAAATTAAGTACCTAGGTCTTTTAGATAGCGGTGCACAAGTTTCGTGCATTGGCAGTGATCTTGCTCTGGAAGTGTCCCATAAGGAAAATTTTAAAAAGCTGCTATGACAGTGTCTACCGCCGATGGCAATAAACAAGTGGTGTTAGGTACCATAGAGCTTTTAGTATCGTTTCAAGGCAAGTCGCATTTAATAAAATTCTTCGTAGTCCCGAGTATATGCCATCAAATTATTCTCGGCATTGATTTTTGGAAAAAGTTTAAAATTGCTCCTAGAATAATCGCAAGTGTGAATCTTGATGATCCAGGCCACATTCCACTGTCCGAAACACAAAGTATGCGGTTAGAAAGGGTGAAAAATATTTTTCCTTCTTATGAAAAGGAAGGGTTGGGGAAAACTCAGGTAATAGAACATGTAATAGAGCTTGAAGAAGGTGCTCGTCCGGTAAAGCAGCGGTACTTCCCGATTTCTCCGGCCGTCGAAAAGCTTGTGCACGCTGAAATAGACGAGATGTTAAAATTAAAAATAATTGAAGAAGCTGGCAACAGTCCGTGGTCGAGTCCTGTCGTCTTGGTCCGAAAACCAAACAAAGTCCGTCTATGCCTTGATTCGCGTGTTGTGAATCGGTTGACAAAGAAAGACGCATATCCATTGCCACACATAGAAGGCATTTTAAGCCGCTTGCCAAAAGCCAACTTTCTAACGTCATTAGATTTGCGACATGCATTTTGGCAAATACCGTTAGAAAAAAGTTCTCGAAATTTTACATGCTTTACAGTGCCAAACCGACCATTGTACAGGTATCGGGTAATGCCATTCGGCTTATGTAACGCCCCTCAAACGCTCTGTAGGCTAATGGATCAGGTTATTCCTCCTCAATTGAGATCCGATATTTTTGTTTACCTCGATGATCTCCTAATAGTTTTGGAGAGTTTCGAAAATCATATGAAAACCTTGGAGGAAGTAGCTTATCAGTTAAGGCGAGCCAATCTAACCATCAACGTTAGCAAAAGCAAATTCTGCATTAGGGAAATCCGCTATCTCGGATATATTGTTGGAAACGGTACTCTGCGAACTGACCCTGACAAGGTAGCTGCCGTTCAGAATTATCCAGAGCCAAAGACAACGAAGCAGCTGAGGAGATTTTTAGGCATGGCAGGGTGGTACAGGCGTTTTGTTCCAAACTATGCTACGATTTCCACCCCACTTACTAACCTTTTGAAAAAAAGCAAAGTTTTCAAGTGGAATGAAGATGCACAGAAAGCTTTTGAGGCCCTTAAAAACATCCTATCCTCTGCTCCAGTATTGGCTAGTCCAAATTATAATCAAGCGTTTATTATACAGTGCGATGCTAGCAAGCTGGGAGTGGGTGCGGTGCTTGCGCAGGAAAATAGTGAAGGGATTGAGGTTCCAGTGGCGTATTTCTCGCATAAACTTAACAAGGCCCAGAGTAACTACAGCGTTACAGAGCTTGAATGCCTTGCTGCAGTTCTAGCGCTCAAGAAATTTCGTTCCTATGTGGAAGGCCAAGACTTTAGGATTATAACCGATCATGCCAGCCTCCAGTGGCTCATGAAGCAGCCAGATTTATCGGGTCGATTGGCAAGATGGTCGCTAAAGTTACAGGGTTTTCGGTTCAAAATCGAACATCGCAAGGGATCTAAAAATGTGGTGCCAGACTCGCTATCAAGGCAAAATTTTGATGAACTGGCCGAAATCTCTTACACTCCGATCATTGACCTGACTTCGCCAGAATTCAGTTCCGAAGAGTATACAAAATTAAAAAAGGACATTACGAGTAATCAAAGCCAACTCCCCGACTTAAAAATAATAGACGAACATATTTACAAGCGTACCGAACATGCGAATGGTGACCCGGTTAAAGAAGCTTCGAACTGGAAACTTTGGATTCCAAGTTCATTAACAGAATCCACAATTAAAGGGGCACACGTTCCTCCCAACAAAAGTCATGGCGGTATCGGGAAGACTTTAGAAAGACTGAGAAGGAATCTTTATTGGCCTAATATGGTAGTGGACGTAAAGGATTTCATAAGCAAGTGTGACAAATGTCATATGAATAAAGCACCAAATCGTGTCCTACGTCCATCCATGAAATCATATTTCAATGTTGAGAGACCATTCCAAATGCTTTATCTGGACTTCCTAGGACCCTACCCGAGGTCAAAATCAAATAAATAGGCGTTCTCATAGTGCTAGATAACCTAACAAAGTTCCCCTTTTTGTTGCCAGTGAAGAAAATGACGTCCCAAGTAATAGTCGACTATCTTGCAAATTTTGTATTTCCGATTTTCGGAACGCCCGAGAAAATTCTAACAGATAATGGCAAGCAGTTTCAATCGGTTCAATTAAACGAATTCTTACGTGAGCGTGGCGTTGTACATCATTTCACGCCACTATACAGCCCTCAAGCTAACGCCAGTGAACGCGTGAACCGTTTCCATTCTAACGGGCATTCGATTGTACCTATGTACAGATCAGACTGAGTGGGATAAACATCTCCAAGATATAGCCGAAGCCCTAAGAAGCTCGATTCACCAATCTATAGCCTGTTCACCATATTTCGCATTATTTGGCATGCCAATGATCAATCACGGTAGGGACTATGAACTTTTAAAAACCCTAGGTTCACTTGAAAAAGAGGAACTCAATAAAGAGGACAGATTAAAGATAATTCGATCTAACCTACGAAATAGTATAGCCAAAGCTTTCGAAAAGTCGGCACACCGTTATAATTTGAGAAGTACCGACAGGAAATTTGATATAGGTGATCTCGTTTATAGGCGAAACTTTGTCCTTAGCGATGCCTCAAAGAAATTTAACTCTAAGCTCGTGTCTAAATTTGTAAAGGCCAAAATCATATCTCTAAGAGGGAACAATATGTATGAACTCGAGGATGAAGAAACTCTCAAAAGGCATACTTACCACCAAAAAGATATTCAATCGCGGAACTAAACGTACCCTTTTTTTTCAAGCTCTTCATTTCATATACATTATATTCACTTCAAAGCTTGTGCTGTAGTAGGGTACGACTGGGTTAAGGTTTTCTGTCTGAAATTCGGCAATTCTAAAAATAGAATCGCATATCGACAATCGCCAAAATAATTTTTTACCTGAGGAGCTCTTTGCATATTTTAACCCTTGCAATGGTAACGCCTTTATAAATATTTTATGTTAGTCGAAGTATATTACCAATCTAGGGTTAAAAATCGATCGACAGCATCGACAGCAAAACTTGTAACAAAGGGAGAAAAAAAAAAAAAAAAAATGCTAATTAAATCTTAGCCAATCAGATCGCATTAATTGAAATTGCAGTTTTGGACGCATCAGGTGATGTTTCTGTCGGCTTAAAGTATTGCTCGGCCGTAAGCGGTCATTGTTCATTTGTCCTTAGCAAACGTCGGACGGCGTTAGTTAGTGAGTGCGGTTAAATAAAATACCAAAAGAAAAAAAAAACTTATAAAAAAAATAAAATAAATTTATAGTCAAGTCAACGAAAAGTGAACGTTCCCTAATTCCGTTGTGAAAATCTATAAACTTTCTTCTGTTTCCTCCGGGATCGTGCACTAGGGAAACATATATGCGCTTGGACAAATAGAATTCCCCACTTCTCAGAGTCGAAGAAAACGTAAGTCCCACCAGTACGTTGGCCATGTGGTTTTTTTTACATGTTGTGTTTCCGGTTAGGAATCCGAAATCCGTGGACATCCAAGCTTCCTTGGCTATATTGGTATCCCAATCAAAGGAATTAAGGCGCTGAAATACCGTGGAACCATCCAGCCAAAGTATTTTCGGGAATATCAAATTGCGTTTCCACGCTTTGGTCCATGCAAGGAAGAACTTCCGGCCGACGAAACTATACCACCGTCATCTTTCTTACCGTGCTCTTTAAAATTTAGCTTACCACGCGGATTTTGTTTTTCGTTTTCTCAATTTTTTTGGAATCTTTGCGAATTTTTTTTTAATCTGAGCCCGAGCGTTGCCTACCAAATTATCATTAATAATTAAGCGTACCATACGCATTCTCTCCTTGCATTTCTCTTCATATTATTTCGCTTATTATATAAAGAAAAAAAAAAAAGGAACAAAAAAGAGAAAAAAAAAAAACCACTTAAGCAGTAATAAGTCTAAAATTGTAAAGAAAAAAAAAACACAAGGAAAATAGTTTGCAAAGTCTTACATTAATATAGAGCACAACATAACCCAATAGACCTCTTCATCCACAACAGCACTGCTGCACTCCTTTCAGCGAAGGCCTTCGGCGATCGGAATACACCAGCTGCCCAGTAAACCACATATATCAAATGTAAGTCACATTGTTTCAATTCTTATTGTGTTGGCTCCTTTTTATTTTAATCGATTTGCAAACAATTAGAGTATAAAAAGTGAAATCAAAAGAAAAAAAAAAGAAAAAAAAACGAATTAAAGAGAAAAGCTTAGAGAATTTTGAATCATTATAATTTTTTTGTTCAATTGAATTCCTGAATCGAAGGTTCAACTAGAGTAAGATGCGCGAAAATGTATGTAGATGAATTAGCATTTAAATAAATATGATGAACATGATTAAGATGAACTAATTATAACGTAATGGCCTGAAATCAAAGTGTTTGTGTTTGGGTTGGGTACATGGGACTTGAATTAATATCAAACAAGTTATGGTAGGGTGGGCGTGGCGTAGCTCATTAAATTAGACGCTACAACACTTCGCGAGGCATACTTAGATTCAATGGCAGTTTTGTTTTGAGATGTGTATAGGAATCCTAAAATTAATTTTCGTGTGCTAATATAGTCTGTTGGTTACGACTTCTAAGATAAAATAAAAGCCACACGTAATCCTTGCGGTATAAAGAGCCCACCTGACTGAAGCAGCCGGATCTGCCAGAGCACACGGTGCCGCAGCACAGGGTTACTCAAAAAAAGTTCCTATGAACTTAGCTTTATGAAGACGTGTTCATAACAACTGTTTACCAAGAAAAAAGTATAACATAAAAAGGGGACTCCCAATAATTTCGCAATATGTAACAAAAAACAGAAGAAAACAAGTTTAGGCAGCAGTCACTCGCGGATAGTCAACGAAGCGAAAATGACGCAAAGGTGTTACCTACAGTAGGACAGGTTAGCTCATCAATTGACGTACTTCGGACATATGTGGAGATGAAAAGTAACATACCGACTAATGTACTTGAATCCCTTTCTGTAATTGAAGGTTTTGTCGAGGACGAAAAATGGAAAAATGTAGTCCAAACAAAAATATCTGATTATTTTAAATAAAAGTGAAATATATTAAAGTTTCTGTAAAATGAAGTTTCTATATAATGAAGTGATTTTCTGGTCCCGTGCGACTTCATTATAAGGAAGTTCGACTGTATAGAAATAGTCTATCCTAAGCCCAGTCGCTCGCTTTTTTCTCCATTAAAATCGTTCCCAAGACTACATCGTTATTGTACTCAATGTTCGGACAGAAAGTGCGTGTGGTCTCCAACAAAAGCCAAAAAAAAAAAAAAAAAAAAAAAAAAAGCCGGGCAAAAACGCAGCTCCATCAACGTCAGTCAACAAGCGAGGGCGCGAAAAAATACCATCAGACATAATGGTGTGCGAATTAGAAAAAGCACTCAAAAGTTGAGGCTCCTGCTCCTACATAGGCATAACTACGACAAAGCTGTCAGTCAGTCAGTCAGTCGGTCAGTGACTCCGGACGTCGGTCGGTCAGTCATTCACTCAATTGTGCACTCAATACAGCAGCGCAGCTAGACCAAGACCACACGCAGCGTTCCGTTCCTATACCTCTCCTTCTCTCAGAAGCTCCCTCTCCTCAGACAAAAAATGTGTCTATAAACAACTTTGGGCCCGAGCAAAGTCATTAGCTGGACTAGCTCGTATTCGCTGCGATGAGAACTAAAGAAACTTTCTGCTTTTTCGTTTTTTGTTTTTTGTTTTTTTTTTTCGCAAAAAAGTGATAAAGAAAAATCGCAATAATTATGTTTTTAATTGCAAGTAAATTAAGTTCCGCTGAGTCTGTCAGTGCCTTAGAGGGCGAGCAGCTTGATTCTGAAACGCTGATCGATCGATAATGATCGACGATAAACAGAGCGCAGACTGTGCATTTTACAATCCCTCCCCTCCGCTTGCCAGGTTGTCTATTCCGTCTTGACTGTCATCGAAGATGAGAAGGAGAAAATGAAATTGTCACCTGTTGTGATTACGAAATGTTATTGACTCTATGGCTGTCCCATCATTTAAGCGAGAGTATCCAAACGGGTCAAACAAAAATATCACACTATATTACACTGAGAAAAATTATAGTTGCCATTGTTTGCAAAAAAAAAAAAAAACAAATTGCTTTGTTCAATGGCTGACTCTTTCCATCCAAAATCGGCTACTTTGCCTCATTGGAGTTGACTTCTTTTCTCAGTGTATTCCTACCAATGTATGTACACATGTATGTATGTATAAAGTCATCGATTCGTCTTTGTACGGGCACTTCTGTTGTCGTCGTTTGTTGTCCATTACGGATTTTTGTCACTTTCCTTCTTTTCCCCGTTATAATCCAGCGATTTGCCGGTGCAACGAAATTGCTCTTTCGAGCATTAATAACTTGGAACGACAAGCCGAGCTATTCACTAGACAGTATGTCTAATGTCGCCGTCACCGTCGTCGTCGTTGTCTTCGACTTGTCGGCTCAAGTCATGGGCACTGCATGTGTGGGGTCATCCGAGTTGATGCGCTTATGGGTGATGCTATTATGGAGATTATAATATTGACGCCCATCGGTGAAAGAGCGCGCTCAGCTTTATTCATGAAGATGCTTAAAACGATTTTCGTAGCACTTTTCATTTAATACGGCGTCAGCATGGAGAGGTTTTTTACTCCCAACGGGATTTTTTTCATTTTTTTCTTTCTTTTTTTTTGTGATTTCTCATTTCCAGCACATGCGTTTTTTTTTTCAATTTTCTTAATTTTTTAAAGGTTTTTTCTGTTGGTTTTCCTTGGTTACTCCTGTCAACTGGAGAACATGTGAGCTCTTCAGCTGGGAGCACTCAACTGTTTTTCTAAATAGATTCTCATTTGGGGTGGCTCGGAGCTTGAAAAAAATTGGGTTAAGCTCTGAGATTTGTAATGGAAATGAGATGGAAAATTCAACTGACCTGGAAGTTTTTGCTCTGCTATAAAATTAAACAAAAATAATGCATTTTTAATAATAAAACATTTTTTGAAATGTGAAATCCTTACGCTCGCCAAATCTCTTCGAAAGTCGCACAGACGATAATTCGGACGTTCAGAAAAATTGCCACTATTTCCTCTATTGGCTTTTCTAAAACTAGTTACTAGTATAATTCGTTAACTGGAATCAGGGCTGATCCAGCTTTAAATTTCTCATCTTTAAGAGAAATTATCATCTCTCTGGCTATTTTTCACTAAACACTCTTAATCGCATCAAGCACCACAGAGCTTTTCCTCTGCTTTCATTATTGCAACACGTTTCTATTGAAGCCTCATGTTGCTTACTGTCATAACGCTGTAGATAATGTGACTTAAAGATATTTTCGTATTAAAAATCATAAGAAATTAGCTGGAAAACCTTGACGCGAGCCACAGTCTAACCAACTGTGTTTCTAAGACCAATTTCGAAGGCAAGTTTTGACATGACGCTCATGTTGCAAGGCAAAACCGAAACATGCAACTCGCAACAACAAGAAAAGGAGTTTCCAGAATGACATGCATGACAACAGGCTTTGAATTTACGTTGAAAAATGTCTTACTCCGACGAGGCAGTGTCATGGCATTTCAGTTAGAGAAGAGGACGTTGGCGTATGGTACGAGCCTTTTTATTTATTGTTCTTTTTTTTTTTTTGTTCGTCTTTCCGCTTTTCAAGGCACTCCTTAAGGCCGCGAAACTTGTTTCGGGTAAATAAAAATAATAATAAAAAAAAAAAAGCTACAAAAAAAAGGAGCGCATGAGTTCAAGACTCACTCCATGCCATCATACTGAAGAGAGATGCGAAATGAGAAGCTGCGAATTTCGACCCGAGATACTTACATACATACATATGTGCCTACGAAGGATTTACGAATGCATTGAGTATGAACGATTTTAATCCCGTATCGTTGAATCTCTTCTTGCACTGGCATTAACTAATGTGGTGGATGCTGCGGGAAAATTATCGCATGCGATTTTTTTTCTTCACTAAACATGAAGATTTGTAGTGTACGCGAATTTTCGTTGCATCCCCAAGTATAAACCCTGTAGTAAACAGTTGGGAAATTCTCTGAAAAGAACTAGTACCTTTACCAGAACTAGAAGAACAAGTGCAATTTTTGGATAAGCTTCCACCATAACTATACTAGTGATAATTGGAATAATCGTATCCGTTAATCAAAGTTGAACTACAAATCAATCGATAGTGACTGAACATAAATGCTTCTTCCCATTATTTACTTAAGGAAAAATCAACGATTCTAGTACCTTTTTCCCGTAAACAGCACTGGTATTTAACTGGTCCAAATTTACCCAATTGCCTATAAAAGTACTAAAATAATTCTGCTGCCTACCGCACTAGTGCTTTCCTGTAAGATGTTGTACTGATTTTCTACAGAATTTTATATGGGCAAGGGTATAGAAAAGAACTAGTACTGGTGGCTTTTGCACTAGTAAAGTACTAGTACAGCACTAGTTGAAATTTCTGCAGGGAAGTAACACGCCTATAAATATGTATGTATATACATAGATATGTATATAGGTATATAGGAATGCATTGATGTTGTCTGCAACATGTTAACTGGTTTCCCTGCTTGATTGCCTTGCATAGGACGTTTTGTTGCACTCTGGTCTGGGATATTCTTTTCCGTTCTTCGCGTTCTCGTTCGTCGTCATTCGGTGCTGTGTTCTGATTTTCAGCTTAAAAATCAAAACCGTCTACAGACTGTGTAGCAAAATGGAGAAAGAGCAAAAAGAAAGAGAAAAAAACAAAAACCAAAAGGCCTCTAGAAACCGGCACAGCAACCTTTCTGTCGTCATTTTATGGAGTCGCCTTTAGAATTGCGCCGCTAATCCAGTTCGAAATTATGCAGATTTGGCTAACAAAATGCGTTGAACCACTAATCAAATAATATATAGATGTCTCACGCCGAACAAAAATTTGGTCGCTAGCGATACTGAGCTCTGGCTCCCAGCGAAAGAAATCTAGCAATCGGAAAAATTCGGGTTTTATACTTTTGCATTCGCGAAGCACCAGAAACGATTCAGTATGAAACTGAATTCGAAACAGTGCTGAGCTATGTCCTTTTGCCTTTTTTTTTATTTTTTGTTGTTTTTGTTGCGACGTTATACATATGTATGTATTTGTGTATGAATCTGTTCATGCTAGAAACCAAAAATTTGAAAATTTCAATTTGGGCTTCATGCGTATATGAGAAACTTTGAAGTTGCCCTGCAGTAAATGTACTCGTCACCAGGTACTAGTAACCAACTGTACCCGTGCCATTATATTCCCCTCTTGATATTTTGTATGATCGTATTTGCGAGAAGACATCAGTTGATGCTGAAACTGGCTATGCAATAGAGACAACGAGTCCAATTAAAATAACAATTACTTGTACACTTGCTTAAGTATGAAGAAGACGGCTTTGTGGCATAGTGGATAGTGTGTGCACTCATTACTCATAGGTTCGAGTTCGAATCCCCGCGCAGGCGAGAAAAAGAAGGGGAAAATTTAATATTCAACCAAGCAAATTTTTTAAAAGAACAAAGCTTAAAGATAAGAAAACAATTTACGTGACTTTTAAAAATTCCTGCAATTTAGACTTCGAAACCTTTTTTATAATTGTTCGCGAAAAATTTTTTTCAAAGCCGTTAGTTTTTTATATATTAACTACTAAATACTAACAGTAAAAAATATTTATGCTCTCGCATATATATTCGCTCATACAAAATATCAAGAGGAGATGTAGTGGTACGGGTACAGTTGGTCACTAGCACCTGGTGACGAGTACATTTACTGCAGGGCAACTTCAAAATTTCTCATATACGCATGAAGCCCAAATTGAAATTTTCAAATTTTTGGTTTCTAGCATGAACAGATTCATACACAAATACATACATATGTATAACGTCGCAACAAAAAACAACAAAAAATAAAAAAAAAGGCAAAAGGACATAGCTCAGCACTGTTTCGAATTCAGTTTCATACTGAATCGTTTCTGGTGCTTCGCGAATGCAAAAGTATAAAACCCGAATTTTTCCGATTGCTAGATTTCTTTCGCTGGGAGCCAGAGCTCAGTATCGCTAGCGACCAAATTTTTGTTCGGCGTGAGACATCTATATATTATTTGATTAGTGGTTGAACGCACTTTTTTTTTTGAAATTTTTATACTTTTTTACTACTTTTTCTCAAATCTTGAGCAATAAAGGAAGGACTAAGGATATATGTATGCATGTATGTATGTATGTATTTTACTGTGGCTTTAAATTCGTCCTCACTTCATTTCGAGTATGACACAAAATCTGTCTTGAGCTGAAAGCCCATGCCGACGGTCATAGAGGATGCAAGGAAAACTTGCCCGCCCACAGGCGGATTTTGAGTACTTCAAAACCTCGCACCTAGCCGGCCCTACGTGGAAATGATGACTTGCCATATTGTATCACCTTAAAAGTCTCTTAGAAGCAGCTAATTTAAAAAAAAACCCTGCCTCAAAATCGCGACCAATTATGACCTAAAAAATGTATGGATGGATGGATGGAGCGTAGCACACCTGTCATTACTCGCTTCTGGGCGATGTCTTCATTGTGAGCCAAAGGCCGTCCTGTTCGGAGTCTGCTTAGTGCAATTACCTTTTTAATTTTGTGTTCTGCTTGCGCTTTTAGTTGTCCCGCATGCCTGCCTGCCGCAACTCACTGACGCACTGACCAGTGGCGTAGCAAGACATTTCGGCACTCGGGGAATAATGAAGGAAATGCCGCCCTCCCGCCCTAAATAAAAAGTAAGACCGTTATAAGAATTTAAATATGATTTGGTGTCCCTTCAAATTCCCCCCTCACTACGCTACTGTGACTGGCTGACTGTCTGAGTGATTCACTGCCTGACTGACTGAAGGACTGACACGCTTTGAGCCGTGGCGTGACGTGATGTTGCGTGGCGTGGCGTGGCGCTTGCTTTTAACCCTTTTTGGGCTTTGGCTTTGTCTCAAAGAAGTGCTCGCCGCTCGCACGACGCGTATATCAGGTTTCACACTTTGATGTTGGCCAAACTCAAAGCAACACAAAAAGAGAAAAAATGAGAAAAAAACAACAACAAAAAGCTCAAGCGCTGCACTTGTGTTTTAGTGCAATTAGTGCAAAGGACAGGCGCAACAGGAGAAAAGTGCTTCTTTCACTTTTTGGTTTTTTTTATTTTTATTTGTTTTTTCTCTCTTTTTTGGCTCCCCGCTTAAGCTAAGTGTTGCAACAAAAGCTTTGTTTATCCCTATTTTTGTGCCGGAAATCACAAACGAAGCACTTTCAGCGCTTTAAGAAGCAAAAAAAAAAAAAATATCAAAAGAAATAAAATTTAAAAAAAGGACCGAGGTTTTTATTTTTGTTTTTGTTTTTGTCGTCCGAAGCAAAGGGAACATTCGCCCTTATTCGTTTGATTTTTGCGAAACTTTACAGCATTTCAAAGGTAAATGCCGACACAAGTAACGAGGTTATTGACCAACTCTCGCTTCCGACTGGGCTTTGTATTAACAATTCGTTAAGTCTTTTCGGTTAATGTGCGCGCTCTCTACTGCAGTCCTTTTGAAGTTGGCTTAAATTACTCCCTCGGAACGAGGGGGAAATTCGGGGACAATTGGGAAGCGGTTCAAACACACACACACACACGCCCGACCAAAGAAGAATCAATGAAATGAATAAATATTTTAATATAAAAATAAGTAAATACAATCAAACGGCAATGATCATGAGTTGAAAATCGGCAATGCTAAAAGCAAAAAACAAAATAATAATAATAATGAAAAAAAATTCCGAATATCTTGAATTTCTCCAAGCGAAGGCAACCCAAGCCGATTCAAGCCATCCGCGCGCGATTGTTTTGAAAAATATTGACGCCTTTTTTATGAGGTAATTTCCTGTTGTATTACGCCTGAAAGCAAGTGAATTTTTTTTCGCAAACATATTTCATTTATTAATTGTAAATACATAAAGATGAATTCCATACTTCGCTGTTGCGAAAAAAAATATAAAAAAAAATTTTTTTTTTAATGGGGCGCCACTTATAAATGCACCAATTAATTTCGACGAAATTTCATTAGGCATTCGATTCTGCCATAAATTTGAAAAAGATTTATTTTAATTGCTGTCGAATATTGAAGAGCAAATCGAAATGGAGTGGAAAATATTGCTATGCAATGGTTTTAAATGCGAAAGGGACTTACAAATGGAAACACATGTTTTAAGGAAGCTTGATAACACCGTGGAACACAACTGGAGGTCATCGAAAGTAAACAAAATGATGACTGTCTTTTCTGAAAGTTTTTCATATACATGTAGCAAATTTCAGTAATTGAATTTTTCATAACGGCTATACGTTGATTTTTAAACGATCTCGAAAAGTGTGGCCGAGAATTAAGCTGCGTAGTTATTCGCTCTTACTCCTCATGGCTTTATCTCAAACGAATTTTTGGAGTAGGGACGAGAAAAAAAAAAGAGGTTTGAGATTTTTTTCTACTTGCTAGATGCAATTTTTTGTGGATCACCTAGTACTATACCCGGCTTGAAAATTGCCTAGAGAAAAGTCTGGTGACTAGCTTGGGCCTAGCTTGATTTGCCACAATATAGGTAAATCTAGGCTGGGTCTAGACACGCTCTGGACTACCAAACCTTGATTCGATCAGGCTTATCTTGGCCGTACATTGGCGCTGGGTAGAATCGCCACTATATTGGCGATGACGTGAATAATTTATACAGGGCCTATGTAATTTACTTTATATAAAACCCGGATAGAAAATTATATCCTGGCTTTATCGTCGGCCTTGTTAGTGCCGCCTCTTTAGTGGCCTTAAAAGAAATCTAGCCAGTACCCCACTAGATTTTAGCGCGTGTAGGTATATTTCAATCTTTTTTCCAAGAGAGAAAATTTGAGTTAAATTGAATTTTATAATTCTCACTTGGTTTAAATTTATGTTTGCGATTAATGCTAGTTGGAAACCACATATAACCATAAACATATGTCACTCTCATAAATATTGCGCGGGACGTATCGCGCCAGTTAGAAATATATGTTACTCGGCAGGCAAAAAAAAGAGCGAGAGAGAAATACTTTTGGTGAGTACTTAGGTGAAAAATGCTCATTTTGGTGGGTACCCAAGACCGTGGTGAAAAGAGCCAAAATGGAAACGGCTCCTGAGTGCCATATATAGTTATATATGACCTAGTTAAAATTTCTTGCCCCGTACAGTTCTTCTCTCCAAAGAAGAGGCTAAAACTGTGTTGAAGACAAGAAACGGCTTAACGTGATATAGCCGAAATTTAGGGTGCAACTCAATTCTGGCCTACAGTTTTCCAGATCGATTCAAATTAATCCTGGAGCCAAACAAGCAAAAACATGTTTGGAGATTCGCTAGATTTATCAAGTACTTAGGTACTTTCAGGAATTATATTAACATCCTCTGTAACATTTAACATGTTGCACAGTGTAATCAAAGTTGTGTCAAAACATTGCCTCATTCATAGATATCCATATATGTACTTAATATGCCTACATAAAAACTTTGTATAAAATCCCCTTTGCTTATATCGTAAAGAGCAGTTTTAATTTTGCTTCTTTTTCTTGTTTCTTTCCAGGTAAATCTCTTCTCTATGTCCTTTAAAAGCGTCTTTCAGTTTCGGCGAAGTGAAAAAAGATACGGCAAAAAGAACAACAACAAAAAAAAACATATCCCATAGATGAAACATAGATGAAAAATTATTTTTGCACCACAAAATTATCGAGAAATTCTGGATAGATCCTTTTGTATGTATGAAAATTGTGATCCAAAGACTCTTAGATAATACTCATCCGGAGGTTATTGTACTGTATATTCCTGTGTATAACAAATACGAGTGTCTATGGCAACAAATACTCTGAAAAGATTGCGTTTATCTTTAGTTTTCTCTGTTTCTCCATTGTTCCCAGAGCAACGGTATAAGTCGTATTGAGTTCGTATGAATCCGTTCCATCCACTGTGATGACACTCTTACAATGCTCCTCATTGCCAAAGACTAACAAAAGTAAGAGTAAGACCATAAGAAAAGTAAAAGAAAAAAGAAGACCGTTTTAAAAAGAGCACATCTATAAACTTGAAATCAAACTTAAATAGGACGACCCAAGAAAAATCTTGTGAAGCTTTTTGAAAGCTTTCAAAAGTATCCTGAAAATAAGTTCTTAAACTGAGCTCTTTTTATGGTAGTCGCTTCGTTCTTTTGCCGTCCGCCAAAAGTTTTTGAGTTATCAAAATGCAATAAACTTCATGTTTGTTCATGTTACTTTAATGTCCGCCATTTTACCGCGAATGTATGTATCTAATTTTTTTCCCAAACAACCTTCAACGGGGTAGTCCCCATGCGAATGAAGTATCTATGTATGTAGTTAGCATTGCAGTACAGTAGCCACTTTACGATTTATTTAAATGTTTCCTTAAGCCTTCATCTTTTATTTATTATTTTATTATTTATTATTTTAACTTTTTTTATTTATTTTTTATTTCGTTTTTTTTATGTTTATCAAGAATTTCAGTTAAATTTATGATCACTTTTAGACCACAGTTTGGCCGAAGTGTGGCTTCCGTCCGAGACTTCTTCTGTGATTTACCTACATACATCTTTCCAATGTGGTGTCTCCTCTGGTGCGATGTGGTGTGGCTTCGTGTGCTAATAATACCCTTCGCCTTGGGCACTCGTAGCGCATATTCATTTCATTTGGTTCCCTTCCATTCCGCTTCGCCCAGAACGACGACGAAAACATACTAATTACGAAATGGTTAGATCCATTATAAATGACTGTGGGACAGTGTGAGTTGTTTGGGTTTGGGAGGGGGGCTACTATCGCAGCTACCGCACTTAACTCTGCAAATACGAAGAAAAATGTTCCGTTCATGCGGAATTTTGTCTGCAGGCAACAATATTCATGCGCGCATGCGCAATTGAGGAAGTAAAATGCTGTCTGACTGTCTCTGCAGTTCGGACTTTGCTCGCTTTCTTTTCTTTCAACCATTCTGTTTTGATTGCTTCAGATTTTTTGAATCATAGAAGCGTTTCAAATTACAGACACCAAAAATGCCGACTAATGCTGTAGATCAAATCACAACGTCGGCTTGATTTACACGTAGATTCTTTCGTTCTTTCATGCGAATTGCTAAGCGAGTCTTAGTTTTATGTTGCAAAGAAATGTCGAGGATTAATTGTCGAGGAGAGGTGTTTTGTTTTTGTTTCGGTTTTTTTTTTTTTTTTTCTTTTCTCACATTGCATGTTGAAACGCAATTGCGACTGTCTAAATATTTTCATGTTTTATTTTTAATTTTTTAAAATTTTTTTTTCTTTTTCTCAATGGAATTGTAAATGTTTTAGCCACAAACGAATGCGTGCCGACTTAAGAAAAAAATAAAACAAAATGTTTAAGACACTCAAAGACATGTTGCAAGCCAAAGATACATCGTTTTTAATGCCTTTCACGCTTTCAAACTCATTTTTCCGGTAGCTGATTACTCGGAACAGCTTAATAAATCATTTTCTCGCAAAAGTATTCGAAACGAATTTGATTTGGGAAATTTATTTATTTATCTGCTATTTTTTTTTTTTTTTTTTTTTACATTTTTTTGTGAACTTCTTTTAGAACTTGGACGACATAATTAGAGGAAAATGTTTCCGTAATGAAATGATTTCTTTTCGTTTTGCTTCAAATGAATTTAGAAAAGAAAGGATTGGATATTCTAATAAAATATTAAACGAAAAGAATCCGACTCGGGGATATGTACACTTAAAAAAAATCAGCCATAAATCATTTTACAGTAAACAATCATTATTGAATGTCAAGATCGTTGGCAACAATATTGTTATTAGTAGTAATAAGTCAACTCGATATGGAAGTTGAAATGTACAAGTCATTAACATAGCTGACAGTGATCGATACCCAGCGTGGTATGTTGTATGTGGGGACACATAATGAGTGCCAACGGTAGCAGCAGGAGCAACATCAAACGAAAAATCTTTGACTCGCAACATTGTACCCGAGGGACTTCTTTTGCTATGTTTATATTTCTTCAATTTTTTTTTTTCACTATATTTATGGTTGAATTAGACAAACCAATAGAGGCTTTGTATTGAATTTTTTTTTTTTTTTTTTTTTTGTACAAAAATTATGTCAAGAAAATTTTCTGCAAAGCCTTCACCTTGACTCGAAAGTCGAAAATCATAAAAATCGAGCACTGTAATCATGCCACTTATCTTCGTCGGGCTTAGAGTTGCAATACGAAAATACTCGAATCAATTCAATTGGTCATTCGTGCAACATTGGCAACATTAGCAACTTTGAGCTCGAGCCCAGCAGGAAAATATATCCAGCAGGACAAAAACATTAGTGATTTCACTCGGTCATACAAGTGACATTGTCATGCATGCCGCCTTGGGGGACATGCCATCTTGGAGGGATGCTGTCCATTTGCTTGAATCTCATTGGCGACTGATATTTAAATAAGGTTTTAGCGTCAGTTGACCGTTTGCATGAAGTGGCGTAGTGTATGAGTGCTCAACTCGCAAGCCGAAGATCTCGGGATCGATCCCTGGACAAAGTTCTGCTAGGAGTCAAACTAGTGACTTTTTCCAATTCCACGAAGACAATGTCACCCTGGAAGTCCCTGTCAGTTCATGTACAAGTGCCATAGGAATTATCATGCATACCGGCTCCAAAGTCAACCTGACATCACTGATTTTGTTAGACGGACTTTTCCTGCTGGGGGTTTTTCTGTACTCACACATACGTATACATATTTCTACATACACATAAACACATCATTCGCCATCATCAATTGGCAATTGCATATTATATCAATTCAGTGGAAACGATCTCTGCACCGATCTAAATCTAATGATTCGATCGGGCTATCCATTCATCCACCCATACCAACATCCATCCATCCGTCCGTCCGTCCGACCGTCTGTCTATCGATCGGTCGGTCGACCGATCGATCGATTGCTCGTTACTTCGTATGATACATTCGAGTTTTTAAAGTCGTATGTAGCAACAAAGTTGCGAAGTCTGCAACATTTTCTTCTGCAATGAAATTCACAGTAATCGTGTTGAATCGATGTCGCCGGCTGTACACGATGCCTGTACGATGGCAACTTTTCGCAGACATAAAAATTGCAATTCCACTTCAAATTGTTGCCAGTGATTTGTTGAAATTTATTGTTATTGTTGCTTTATGCATGCGGGTGCAATTTGACTTGCACGTACGACTTTGGTATGAAATCTCTTCTGAAGTCAGAGGGTCAAGATTAACCATTTTCAAAGGAGAAAAAAAAAACAAACGGTTGTAAATTTTCAAGATTTAAAAAAAAAGAAGCACCAACTTGAAGGGGTCATTCAGGTTAGGCTTTAAATAAAGAGAGTCTTCTGCTAAATAGCTGTGAAAGCATTGAATTTTAAAGGATTTTTGTCAATAGTACATGTCTGTATGTATGTTTAGCAACAAATGTTGATCGAGATTTTCAATGCAATAGATTCAATCGCAATTCCGAACAAAGTATGAAAATTCAACTGCTCGACCACGTCTCCTGTTTACTTTAACGATTTCATTATCATTTTTATTAATTAATTATCTTATTTTTACTATTGATTTTTTTTTGTATTTTTTCTGAAGCTCATATGACTTTTTTTGTGCTGCTCTCACGTATGAATATTTATTGAATTTTAATGCGACGTCGCGCCGGTCTCGGTCTCCGTCTCGGAATTCATTAATCGTTTTAAGTACTGAAATAAAACCGATTAAACATAAAAATTAAATTAGAAATAACAACAATAACGAAGCGAAGCGCAACAAAGTAACAAACGAGTGAAAAATATTGACTTTCCTCTTATCACATTCCAACGTGATATTTTCGTCTCGTCTCGTGTCGTACGACTACGAGTTTCGAGAGTACGAGAGACGAGAAAAAATAATGAAAAAAATATATAAAAAATAAATAGGTATACCGGAGCAAAATTACTATATCGCGTAATATACTGTCGTAAAATATTTATCGTTTTGTATAAATAAATTTAAAGTCGGAGGTTTTTTAATAGCTTGGATTTCGCTTTCCGTTTGATTCGATTCGATTATTTTTGAATATTTTTGCAGTCTTTGATTTCGTATTTACGATGTTGGTAAATGACAAAAATTTTCAATGGAATATGAATGAATGAATGGGTTAAAATAAGGATAGAGACCTCTTAAAATCTAAAATTTACCATACAGTCATCAGGCCTGTCGCTCTTTATAGTTCTGAGTGTCTACCTTTAATGAATGTAGCAAAAAAAAAGATTTAGTGTCATGGAACCAAAGATCCTCCGCTGGATATCCGTACTGACTCGTCTTGATCATGTTCCAAACGTGGACACTCGTAGGCGTTATGGAGTTGCTCTAATTATTGGGACATTGCGGGAAACAAAGCATGGTATTGACACGTCCTAAGAGCCGATGAAGACAGCTTGGTGAAAATGGGCTACACACTATAAACACAAGGTTGCAGGCAACAAAAAAAAAGCGCACTTCAGTGTTGGATGGACACAGTTAAGTGGGACCTCAAGGCTGTAGGACTTACCGCGGAGAATGCAATCGATAGGAAAAAAAAATGGGGGAACTGGTCGTGTTTTGCGGACCCTCGGATAGGCCGGGACTTTTAAAAAGCAAGAAGAATAAGATTATTCCCAAAACAAAAATTGAAATTGAAAAAGTTCAAAACAAAACCCTTAGAAAGATGCAACCTGTAACCGTCCTGGACGGTTCCGTGTCTTTAACTTCAAAGGGTTGGTCACAACGTCCTCTAATTGTGGCAACAGAAAGAATTTATAAGCAACGGAATTTGTTCCAACACTTCCATAACTTTAAAAACGAAAGTTTACAATACCAAGCAAAACAAAATCCAAATTTTTTTTTTTTTTTTTTTTTTTTTAAAAACAGTATTCTTATTTATTGTATCACTCCTTGGATAAAAGAGTCTAACAATAAGTTTTACAATCTTAATTCTATTTTACATAATTACGTATCATTAAGCATATTTGGATCATACACTTATAATACGTAATATAATTTGTTCGATGGCCTCGGTTAGGAAAAGCTGGGCATAAATCTGCTGAAGGTTGAGCCAATTATGCTTTTTTCGATTGTTATTAAATGAGGAAAACGTATGAAATGGCGGAATGCGTAAGGAATACGCCACGATCTTAACGGATAATACGCGGTGGATTAGCTAGGATAAGCTTCTGCGATGGTGTGCGTAAGGAATACGCTTGAGTGAGAAAAAGTATGGATGAATGGAATGCGTAAGGAATACGCCACGATCTTAACGAGTAATACGCGGCAGATTAGCTAGGATAAGCTCCGGCGATGGCGTGCGTAAGGAATACGCATGAGCAGAGGAAAACGCGATATATATTAGATAGAAAAAGCACCGATGCTTTTTGTGCAAGGACTGCACTTTTAATTCACACGTGCTGAATTGTCGGCTGGAGCCCTTTCACACTGCTGGTCGATCTTTTCTTTTTAATCTCGAAACTGTGGTCGTATTTGCGAGTCTTACTGCAAGAGGATTCACGTGACTTTGCAATTTTTGGAAATATTTCTGTTTAATTTTGGTGAACTCTGATTTAACCATTTCTATGTTGAGCTCTCTATGAATATTTTCATTTGTAATAAACCAAGGCGCTCCTAAGATGGACCTTAGTATTTTAGATTGTGCTCTTTGCAGGATATCTATATTTGAAGCACTTGCATTACCATAGAGTTGTAAGCCGTAGGTCCAAATTGGTTTTATGATCTGATTGTATAAAAGAATTTTGTATTCCAGTTTGAGGGGAGAGCGATAGTTTATGAGCCAGTGCAGGCTGTTAGCCTTAAGTTTAATTTGAGTTCTTTTGGTCTCAATGTGCTTTCGCCAAGTCAATCTTTTATCTAGGTGAATGCCAAGGTATGTTACCTCCTCCTTTTGGGGAATTCGGATATTGTTCAGAAATAGATCTGGACAGACTTTTCGGTTGAGCGTAAATGTGACATGATGGCATTTTAACTCATTTATTTTAATACGCCACAAAGCCAGCCAGTTTTGAATTTTATTAAGATGAGTTTGAAGCTTGGAAGCTGATATTACTACATTTTTATGTCTACTTAAGATAGCTGTGTCATCAGCAAACGTTGATATTACGACCTGATTGTCGATAGGAATATCTGCAGTAAATATGAGATAAAGAAAAGGCCCGGCTACACTACCTTGCGGTACTCCTGCGTTTATTTCAAAATCTTTGGTTGTAAACGAATTTTGTTTTACTTGGAACTTTCTATTATCAAGGTAAGATTCGAAGACATCGTGAACATTTTGAGGAAGTAAGCGTCTAATTTTGTATTTAAGCCCGTCATGCCATACTTTGTCGAAAGCTTGTTGGACGTCTAAGAAAACAGCTGAGCAGTATTCGCGATGTTCGTATGCATTTCTTATTTCATTAGTAATACGATTAACTTGTTCGATAGTGCTGTGTTTTTTTCTAAACCCAAACTGATGTGGGGGAATAATACTTTGCTCTTGGAGAAATGGTGTTAATTTGGATATCAGTAATTTTTCAAATAATTTAAAAGACAAGGGAGAAGGCTA
>JAIPUU010000644.1:0-12500 GCA_020466095.1 Chlorops oryzae
AGGTGGTCAGAGTGGCTAAGGTGTTGGTTAAAGATACCTGATGATGAACCTGTAAGCTAGGTTCGAAACCGGTCGTATCGGCTTTCCACACTTCTCGGCAATTTATGAAAAATAAATTTTTTCAATTGCCAAAAATTATATTTTTCACTATAAGCGAAAAATGAGAGACCAAAAAGCCCAAATAATAATTCAAAAATGAAATATGGAGATGGTCAAAAATAACAACTAAAAGTTTTTCTTGAATGATTGTAGACTAAGGTGGCCATATTCGGTGGTAATTTTCCTCGTTCTCAGGGGCTTAAATTGTCGGTAACAATCCAAAACCTAGCTTTGAAAAACTTGATGAAGTTTTCGAAAAATTTTGAGTTGGCGCTAGCATCAAAGATGTAACATTAGCATATTTAGATTCTCAAATAGCCATATCTTAAGAACTAATATTAATTGTTACATGCATTTTTAGCGACGAGCTTCAGGCAATGGTGTGTTCGTTGAGTGCCATCACCATGAAAAATGACCAATTTTGGATGTGTGCTATTTTAAGCTACAAATAAGAGTAGCTCAGTATAATAAACAATCAAAAATAATTCCTTACTGAGAAATAATAAGTCCCGCATCATTCTCGACTTTCTCAGATTGGCAAGATAAAATTGTTACCCAATTTGTCTATCGTAAGTACATTATACTGGTTATAAAGAATTTCACGTCTAAGGCGAAAAAGTTCCTTTTAGGGAAACTAAGTGTGGATGTGGTAGTGGATGTTTTTTCTGTCAGAGGTAAGATTTACCCCTAAAATGGAGAAAACTTTTCAAGAAGCGTTTTTTTAGAGTAATTTTCTTATACGTACAGATGGGGTTTTGTGTCCTTCGAAAGAAATATGCAGCTAGGAAAATACATAAGGACCTTTTGACATTGGGTCTAGCTAGAAATAATATTTCTTAAGTTATGGATATTTGAATGTTGGAAAAAAACAAATTTTCTAGCTTAAGCTTCATTGCGCCACCTCCAAACTTTTCGTAATCTTCATCAAATTTTGCCCACGAAAGCTTTTGATTTATAGCTAATTTTTGTGTCCCTAGGAGAGAGAATCGAACAAACTTCATTTTGCGCCATACATTTGGCGGCCAATCTGTTGTAGACAAAATATTGCTCAGGATAATTCCTGAATGCAAATCTACATATTAACAATTCCTCCAGAAATTAATAGTTTGATATAAGAAACTTCTGAAAAGATTCATAACAAAGCAGGTTATATAGAAATATTAGGTGTAGTAAAAAGAAATCCATTATTTTTGCATTAAATTGAGGGCTTTATTTAAGATAGTTAGAATGACCCGATTTAGGTCAAATATGCGCCGTTTTGTTCGATAACTTGTTGCCATTTTAAAGGTAATTTCATTATGCCTCTCTCATAGAAGCCCTCGTTCCTATTAGCAAAAAATTGAGACAGTCGAATTTCAGAAGCCTCTCTTGAAGCGAATGTTTCACCAGCAAAATTGTTCGCCATAGACAGGAACAGATGGTAATCACTTGGTGCCAGGTCCGGACTATAAGGTGGATGCAGAAGAACCTCCCAACCAAACTCCCGGAGCTTCTGGCGAGTCACTATCGATGTGTGTGGCCTGGCGTTGTCCTGATGGAACACAATTCCTCTCCTATTGGCCAAAGCTGGCCGCTTATGGGCGATTGCTTCCTTCAGACGGTCCAATTGTTGACAGTAGAGTTCCGAGTTAAGAGTTTTGCCGTATGGGAGCAGCTCCTAGTAGATAATTCCCTGCCAATCCCACCAAACACACAGCAAAACCTTCCTGGCCGTCAATCCTGGCTTGGCCACCGTTTCCGCCGGTTCACCGTGTTTCGACCTCGACCGTTTTCGCTTGACGTTGTCGTAAGTGACCCACTTTTCATCACCAGTCACCAACCGCTTCAGAAATGGGTCGATTTTGTTGCGGTTCAGCAGCGATTCGCAGATGGAAATTCGGTCTATGAGGTTTTTTTGCGTTAACTCGTGTGGCATCCATACATCGAGCTTCTTTGTGTATCCAGCCTTATTCAAATGGTTCCAAACGGTTTTTTGTGCAATCTTTAGCTCTTTTGCAATCGAAACAGTGCTAACATGACGGTCGGACTCGATAATTTCCATGATTTTATCGACATTTTCGACAATTGGCCTTCCAGTGCGTGGTGCATCCTTGACATCGAAGTTACCGGAACGGAATCGACGAAACTAAAATTGCGCATGATTGGCTGTTACAGTATCAGGTCCATAAACGCTATTCACATTTTCAGCCGCCTGGCTTGCGTTTTCTCCCTTATCGAAGAAAAACTGTAAAATGTAGCGAATTTTCTCTTTGCTGATGTCCATCTTTGACAAGCTCTCAAACAAAACTGAATCAATTAATCAAAAAAGTGTCAAAAAAGCTTTTTTAGTAGGAACTGTCATCTTTCTAATGCCTCCTAGCGGAACACGATCGGACTTATACAACGCGAGATGCAGATAAATAACGCCATCTATTGGAAAAATAATGGATTTCTTTTTACTACACCTAATATAATGCCCTAAAATGATATGTATATATGAAACATGTTAAAAACAACATAGAACAAGTAAGAAAGCTAAAATCGGTCAAGCCCGACTTTGAAATACCCAGCGTCCCGACATTATTGGCGCGCTGTGTTACGAAAAATCCCCATTTGTGGGCGTGGCAGTGGGCGGACCACATGAATTTTTTTGCTACACCTTTCATTTGCTACTGTCAATCTACTTTTCGAACTTGAAACTTCTACGCCTTTTAATTCTGAAGATACTAAGAATCTCCATTTGTGAGCATGCCAGTGGGCGGGACAAATAAATTTTTCTTACACCTTTCATTTGCCTTGGTCAAGCTATGTTACGAATTTGAAGCTTCTACGCCTTTTACTTCACAAGTTACGATAAACCCTAATTTGTGAGCTTTTTTGTGGGCGTGTCTCGAGGAAGCCGGCGTTCTTTTTTTCCAGGACATATCCCTTTTTGTAGTTTACCAGTTAACCAAATTTCAATCAAATGTGTTGAGTAGTTCGCAAACTACAAGAATTTTACTGAAAACACATTTGATTTATTTGTGGGCGTGGCAATGGGCAGATGCCACCTATTTTTACTTAGGATCATACTCGGATCCCGATATACCTGTGTGCCAAATATCGACTTGTTTGGTACAGCCGTTTCGGAGGAGATCGGACCACAGACGGACGGACAGACAGACGGACGGACGGACGGACAGACGGACATGTCCATCAGTTTTTGAGCCTGATAGAAAATATATATATATCTATATGTCTATATATACGGAGCTTAGTTCTGGCTGTTACAAGATTCACACAAAACTAATATACCCTGCTTACGCTGGGTTTTTATAATGAAATCAAATAAAATTACTTAGTCCTTTCATTTCCAAATGACAACATCTGTCACATGGAAAGGGTAACTAAGAAATGACAAATCGTCAGTGTACGACATGTCAATAATAATCAACAAATAATAATAACATTTTGCTTGCTTACATTAAAGGGCACTTAACTTTCGAGGAATCAATTATTGTTTTCGCATTTCTTTCGTCTGCAAGCAAGCAGCGCGTGCATGTTAAAGTTTCATTTTTGTTGCTTGCATTAAAGAGCGTTAAACCTTCGAAAATTCAATCATTGATTTCGCACGCGTTTTCTGCAAGCAAGCAAAAACAAATTACGCTGCGTGCTTTTCCTGAACAAGAATTCTAAAAGAACCAATCATGCAAACAAGCAAATTCTAATTCATAGCTTTTATAAAAATTATTGATTACATTGCAATTAATTAGAATATAAGCCACAAAATAATTAAATAAATGATCAGTGAAGTGAAAACCTCATTGAAGAAAGAAACTACCAAAGTTACCTTTCCTTTGAGAAGACAACCCCTTTGATCGCGTTTCCTCGAAGCAGAGGAACTCCTATTCGAGAAGTTGAATTTGGCGAAACGCTAATATTCAAAAATCAACAGCTTAAAGGCTGTAGATTAAACATTGGTGACCCCGACAACAAAAAGGGGTTGTATTTGAAAAGTTTACCGCTTTTAAAATCGGCTTAAATTTAACCTAACTGCAAAACAATAAAACGTCCAGTAAAAGAATAAATGGACACGAAGGATATAACATCCTCACGGCAAGCAATGCTACGGGACTCAATAATGCGCCTCTGGACTTTCTACGAGGAACTTCATTACAATATTTTTGAAACGGAAGAAGATCCTACAATTATGGGTTACAACACAGATAATTTTGAATCGCTAGAACGAGCAGTACTGTTGGGAGTAACGCCTTAACTCCAACATTAGGGTCCTCTCCTGCTCCACCTCTGCAAACTTAAAGAAGTGTTTGAATGTTGTAACACAAGCGTCAGCACATCAACCGGGCATGATATCCGATACTCAACAATAACAACAAGTATCATGCACAGCGACCGACGATAAGCGAGCAGCGATCAACTTGGCAGAAAGACAGACAAAAAGAAAGAACAATGAAAGACAACGACACCAGCAACGCGGAAGTGCAATTCAGCACTTATGACTGGGTCAGTTGTTCTTTGGCGAATAATTGGGACAGTTGTTCTTTAGCGAATAACTGGGTCAAATGTTCTGTGGCAATATCATAGCGGATCAACAATAGTGACAAGAAGAAAGTGCATCACATCAAAATACTATTGCGACAGAGCCAAGTCAGCACTTTTACTGAATATAAGCGGAGTCTCGATCAACGGAAAAGGAGACTGATTGTGACCGTTCCAGCAGAAGTCTTGTCTAAGCGTACGTACTAACACGAAGCCACGACGCTTAGATCTAGAATAGGGAAGTTTCAAGTAAATTGTCAGGAGCTAGGATTCGCATATATTTCTGGTAGACATAAGGATTTCATTTTATAAATAAAAGGATTGAACATTGTCAATCTTGTCTTTTATTTAAAAGGAATATAGGATTGTATGACGTGCGTACCTACCCAAGTGCCACGGCGGCATACCCTTTAATTCCTATATCCCAACATTAATTGGCGCAGCCGGTATTCGACCGATTTTCGGTTGGATTCGAATCGAATATAAAGATTTTCAAAGAATTATCCTAAATCGTTGGTGTGATTTGACATTGAGCATAAGAGTCAAGCTGAGACGGAACCTTATTTGGTTTTAAACACTGGTGAAATCAGAACCGCATTAGCAAAGCTCTAAGCTCCGTGATCGAAAAAGCACACACGATTGGGGTGTTTTTAACGAAGAAAACATTATCGAGTAACGTTTTTAAGCGTACTCTGAGGGTGTTTTTTCGAAAGAAGATTTTTATTTTTGAAAATTTGAAGTGTAAAAACTTTTTTTAAATCTTAATGTCAGGACAGAAATTAATGTTAAGAAATAAAAAGCAACGGTAGCAGCCCCAAAAATAAAGAAAAGCAGAGTAAACAAAAAGACGACGTGAATATTGGAAGAAGCAGAACAATGAAACTAGTTAGTGCATTAAAAAATATTTTTTTCACTTTGAGTCCCGTTTGATAGAAATTTTTTTTTCTTCGCTAAAAATAAATTAATTTGTTTCAGCCATATGGCTAAAGAGATAGAATTATTAAAAGAAAAATTAAAATTATTTGAAAACGATTCGGCCACTATTCTTAGAGAAGCAAGAGAACTAGTACGGGAAGCCAACTTAACGAAAGAAATTTCGCAATTAATAAAAGACCGCACAGTGCTAGGGCAATTTTCAAAAATTGGAGAAGCTACCTATCTAATCAATCAAGTCAAAAATACAGTTAGCGCATCAGAAAAAGCCACAGAAGAAAAGATTCAGTTGTAGAAGATACTATACAGGGTTTGACACGAGCATGCAAAAATTTTAAAAAACAGATTGACGTTCAGAATAATTAAATAGAAGAATCGGAAAATAATAATCAAGAATTAAGGGAGTCATTAACTAAAACAGTCGGGAACGAATTAGCTCAAACGGTAGAAAAGGATAATGCGCGGTTAAAAGAAAGCGAGGAACAAGTTAAGAATTTGAAGCAGGAGGTCAAACGATTGAGAGTCTCCCTAAAAAGCGTTTGTGACACTGCCAATTCACCAAGCCCTAACCCAGTACGCAGAACCAAAACAATCAGCACGCACACGGACATTCTCGTACTTCCGACAAGTCAAAATTTAATAGACGAACAAAATTCTTCTACACCCTCTAATCCAAAATTACCAATAATTAGGATCAACATGACGCACCAACCACAAACAGATGAAGTAATGGACAAAGTTAATCGGTTGATACCTTATTTTGCAGAGAACAACAATACAGACATGAGTGCAGAAATTTTGAAATTTATTACTGGTTTAGAATTGGTTAAAAAAGCTTTAAGTAATGTTGACTACGAGACTATTCTACTTTGCATTAGACAGAGAATGGCAGGGAAAATTTTTATAAAAGCTAATCAAATTAACTTCAATAGTATTGACGAATTAGCCGATTTTATAAAAAAAGAATGTTTACCACGTCGAAATCTGGAAATTATTAGAGGGAGTTGGCAAATTCAGAACAGAATTTAAATGAGTCAGCATCTGCATTCGGAAGAAAGATAGAGTGCTTGCTTAGAGAGGCAGAAGAAATGATTGAAAAATCATGGAACCAAAGCGAAGCGGTATCCGCACTAAGTGAATACAGGGGTCTAGCAACAAGGAGATTTATTTTAGGAATCAGAGATCCTTTCATGAGACATCGTTTAGAGTTGCATAAGCACCAACCTATTCCAGAAATAATAAAAATAGCGGAAGAAGCAGAAGAAATTGATTCAGTCTCAGTTAAATTCTCAGAATAGATTCGATGCTCTTTTTGTAATATAGACGGACACACGAGAGACATTTGCCAGAAGAAAAAACACACCGTATTGTGAAAATTGTATGCAATACGGACACGATACTAGCTCCGTTTGCAAGCAAAACAGCTCGCAGCAAGCGCAACATCAGGTTACGTGCACTTATTGCAGCAAAGTAGGGCATACGGAAATTCAATGTAACAGTAGACGCAGAAACCTATTTTGTAATGTTTGTCGAGTAAAAGGGCACGATACGAACCCATTCTGCAGACAGAGAAATGACCAGAGGGTACATAATCAGTATAGGCCACAACACAATGGTAACACGGAAAATGTTAGACAAAGCGATCAATTTAATTCAAAATTCTTGGAAAATAATAGGGCATCTGCTACTCAAAATGCGACTGTATCTAGAAATAACAATAGTCAACCTAATACTGGCAATCGGTGTTTTAAATGTTCTCAGCACGGCCAAATAGCTAGGAACTGCCCCAATAGTCAGGATCAGGGAAACCCCCAGCGGCCCGGTCAAGGCCAATAGACCGGGATGCCAAATATAATGTCAAAATTCACAGGCCAAATCTAGTTTCCTCGGACATGAAGAATAAATCAAACGAAGTAAGGCAGACACGTTACGAATTAGAGGAGCTAGATGTATCGAAAATTTTTTTAAACGATTTAAATAAAGAAGGCAGCAGTCAAAGAATGACGAATATAGATAGACAGCAAAAAAGAATTGTTATTAAGAAGCCAAAAGGCGAAAAAAGGGGTAACATTTAATGACACGGTAGTTTACGCTAAAGAGGAAAATGACACATCGAAAAATGAAAAGGAAATTAATAATACAACGTTGGGTATTAGGTAAAGTTTAATTTCGCATTGTCAAGCGACTACGCGGAGAACAGCAAATTTAGGAATTCGAAAAAATTCTCATGAAAAAATTTTTAATAAGTGTGAAAATTCACACAATATAGAAGATTTGCATTCAGGGTCAGAGGACGCATTTATATTATTCCCTTGTGAAACAGCAGTAAATAAAGAACTTAAATTATTGGTGGATACTGGGGCAGACACCAGTTTAGTTAAAATAGAAGCTCTGAAGAGCCAGGAAAATCTAGATGAGTCCGAAAGGAAAAATTTTTCAGGAGCGTTCGGAGGCTCGATATTTAGCAAAGGTGCAATAACGTTAACTAATTCAAAAGACACAAGATTAAAATGGAAATTCCATGTTTTGCCGGAGGGGTCAAAAATTCCAGCAGATGGTTTGGTCCGTCGAGATATATTTCAGGATAGAGCTGTTATCAACCTTATCGAGAAAAATATTTTGCTTTTCAATGACGGAAAGAAAATAGCGTGTTTACCATTTATTTGTGCCAAAAGCGACAGGATTTTTACGACAGGGACAGTCAGGATCCCAGCTAGAGCCAGTAAAGTAGTTTACTTTTTCGCAAATACCTCGAAAGTGGAAATAGTGGTCTATAAAAAGGAAATAAAGAAAGGAGTATTTGTGGGCGAAACTATTACAAAGGTAATAAATAATAAGGCCTATTTACTAAGTACCAATTTAAAATGCAAATGAGTATGATGTGGAAATAACTTCAGATATCGAATTAGAATTCGAGCATGCAAACAGTTTTGAGGAGAACAACAGTTCAACCATTAATCATCTAAGCTCATTTAAAGATAAGGATAACCGTTTAAAATTTTTCCCACAGAGCTGGGATACGCCCCTCTAAGAGAGAATAATTTAAAGTTACAAACAGAAAAATGTCATTTTTTGAAAAGAGAAGTAGTTTATTTAGGACATAAATGTTCGGAAAAGGGAGTTCTGCCTGATCCAGGTAAGGTAGAGTGCGTAAAAAATATAAAGCCACCAAAGAATGTTAAAGAATTGCAATCCTTCCTAGGGCTAATCAATTACTACAGGAAATTCATTCCAAAAGCCGCAGAAATTTCGCTACCATTGACTAAAATTTAAGAAAAGAACAAAAAGTTTTGTGGTCAGAAGATTGTCAAAAAGCTATGGATACTTTAAAATTTGCTGTAACAAGCCCTCCCATATTGCAGTATCCAGATTTCAATAATCCTTTCAGTTTAACGACAGATGCAAGTAATGAGGCTTTAGGAGCCGTACTCTCCCAGGGAGAACAGGGGGAAGATCTCCCAATTTACTATGCTAGCAGGGCACTTAGCGGAACTGAAAGACGCTACTTTACCATAGAAAGGAATTTTTAGCAATAGTATGGGCGGTAAAAATTTTAAGAACTTATCTTTTAGGGAATCATTTCAAAATCTACACAGATCACAAGCCACTTAAGGGAATATCTAATTTGAAAGATCAGGACACCAGACTAGGGAGATTTCGGTTGAAACTGTTAGAATATGATTTCGAAATAATTTACAAACCAGGATATAATAATTTAAATGCAGACGCACTAAGCAGATTTCCAGGTAACATATCGGTAGTTACAAGATCCATGACAGAATCAACCGACCAAAAAGAAGATTTAACCGGCGAGTTGGAAGACATAAACACTAAAATAGAGAATAAAATGGGAATAGAGAACGAAGATACAGCGGTAGTCCTTACCGACCCCCAGGAGATTAAGAATGTGTTAAATATATTTCATGACACACCTACAGGAGGACATAAAGGTTTCTTCAAAACCTATGGTAGAATCAGAAGACAATTCAAGTGGGAGGGAATGCAAAAACAGATTAAAAACTACATTGACGCCTGCCAGCTTTGTCAGAAGAACAAAAGTTCTCGCTTAGGTAAAATGCCTATGGCATTAACAGACACACCTTTTAGACCATTTGATAAAGTATTCATGGATATAGTGGGACCACTTCCTATTTCATCAAGAGAAAATAAATATATTCTTACCTTTTTAGATGACTTTTCCAAATATTTTATTTGCGTCGCTATACCCGATGCTGAGGCATCAACGGTCGCAAGAGCCTTTTTTTAATGAAATCATCGCAAAATTCAATATACCAAAAGCCTTAGTCACCGATAACGGCACAAACTTCATTTCGAGGTTATTTAAAGAAGTATGCAAAATTTTTGGCATCAAAAAATCACAAACTTCGCCATACCACCCTCAACCCAACGGGGCTCTCGAACGAAGTCAACGCCCTCTTGCATAATTTCTCAGAAATTTTGTCAACGAGGACGGTACCAATTGGGATGAATGGCTGTATCACGCTATGCACGTGCATAACAATACAGTTCATTCATCCACTAAACAGACCCCATGCAAAAAACTTTTTGGTTTTGAATTTGAAAATCCGATTAAATTAAAACGTAAACCTGCTCCTATTTATAATACGGATGATTACAGTAAAATTTTAAAATATCAAATTCAACGCAGCCACGAAATAGTAAGAAATAACCAAAAATCAGCAAAATTGAAGGCAAAAGCATACTACGACAAGAATATAAACGAAAAAAAATTTGAAGTAGGAGACAAAGTCTGGCTTAAGAGCCAAAATAGAAAAAATAAATTTTCACCCATATGGGAAGGACCATTTGAAATAGTTTCCATTCCATCTGCGTCAAATGTAAAGTTAAAAATAAAGGGAAAAGACAGAACGTTTCACAAAAATTTGATCAAATGAAATCGCAAACTAAATTTTATAAAAATCGAAGAAACTCGGAAACTATTCCATAAAGAAAAGAACAAAAAACATAAAGTAAAGTTCAAGCACCTACAGACAGCGAAGTAATATCTCAAAACGATAGATCAAAGAAGAGATATGCAGACGTACCTTGTTTCGAACACACACGAGTCAAGCTGAAGGGGGGATCAGATTACATACACGCCAACTTCATAGACGGACATAATGCAAAAAATGCATATATTGCAACACAGGGAACAGAACTGCCACAATATAGTAATGCTTACGAAAATAAAAGAAAACAATTTAGAAAAATGCCATCAATACTGGGGAAAAAAATAAAAATTAATCTGTCTATTGCAACGATTTTGATATAAAAACTTTAGAAGTAAATCAGAAAAATGAATCGATTGAGAGCAGGCTGGAAATCAGACATAGAAAGCTTAACCAAGTGCGTATAATTTTACATTGGCAATTTTTAGAGTGGCCTGACAATAAAAACCCAGAAATCTCGCGCTTGCTACAATTTTGGAAACAGTAGCGACTCTCGTTAATAAAACAATCAAGAATTATTATACACTGCAGCGCAGGCATAAATCGAACAGGCACATTTATCGCAATAGACTTAGCTCTACAGAAAATAACAAAACGCAATAGCTTCAGTATTCCGGACATAGTAAATAATATTCGGAGGGGTAGAGCACTGGCCCTACAAGAACCTAGATTATACCAATTTCTGAATGAAGTAATTCATATCGCGAGTCGACATCACCAACACATAACATCCGAAAATAAAACAGAATACGTTAAACAAATTTGAATTATTTTTATTGAATTAGAAGTATGATATTAATTTCACTTTTCGTCCCAAGACGATTCCGGCCGGATTAGAATTTTTCCATTCGGTCCCAAATAATGGGACAAAGGCTTAACCAAGCGCGTACCAAGACGGGTAAAGGTTCGCATCCGAAAGCGTAAAGGGGGCACGACGGGTGACTTTTTTACAAAAAGGGTATCGCGTAACAGCAACCAGTCGCGATCCGCATCGCCCACGTTTCCGGCTAGAACCTCATATAACAATTTATTAACGTTTTCACGAAAGCTCAGTAGGTCATCGTTCCTACTGGCTTTCTCAGAAATCTGAGAAAACCAAATCGCACGATTAGAATCGGGTTTTCCTATGTACTGTCCGACATATTCCATTCTCAAATCCTTTCCTATCCTGGCTGCAAGGATGGGGACAACTTTTCGACGCACCACGGGGATATAATAGCTGCTGCCTAGATAGTGCACAAACAAGTCGAGAACAGACTCTATCACGGTGAGTTGACCCGAAGATTTTTCAAAAAAAATGATAATTGGCACACCGCAGTGCCTGAACTCGACATTTTTTCCCCCGACGACAGAAGAAATGACAAAGCACCCGACATCGTAGAATTCGTATATGTCTAGACCATTCTGGTTTAACGTGATCGTTTAAGATGGCCACACAATCAATCAAATCGTCCCAATCCTCTAAAGCCCTGTTAAATATCCAATAGTAGCACTGAAAAAAAAAAAATATTTAGAGATATAAATAAAAAATAAAATGAAAGTACGAGTTATATGCCATCGAGCAACTTACCGAGGTTATACATAGTTGGGTGCTTAGGGCTATCTCAGGACCTAGAGCGATAATCTAGCGAACACCGTCTATCAAAATGCTCATGAAATGTAGCAGTTTTCGACACAATGGCCAGTTGCAACACTAGAAACAAATAATAAATAAATAAAAAGAAATGTACATGTCCTATAGATCTATCTTACCGAATCCACCCATAAAGCGATCCATAAAATCAGCAGGTATAAAGCATTTAATCCAGTCTCCTAGAAAAGGTTGAATATTAAATTTATTACGCGAACAATTATATAGTACTTACCATTGCGAATTCAGAATTGGAATGACGAATTTCATTATATTGAAAACAATTGCCACGAACTCAATTTTCGTATTTTTCAGGTTGCACTTCTTCTAATTTGTGCCGCTACACACGG
>JAIPUU010000645.1:0-12421 GCA_020466095.1 Chlorops oryzae
ATATTTGGTGGTATCACCAATTAGAGACGAATGCGGATTTATAGAAATACATATGCATAAAACAGAGATAGTCAGGGATTCTATCACGGTGCTACATATTATATACCCCAAAGAAATATCCGACTGTATAGACTCAATTCAGAATTTTATCATAAAAACAGATATACGAAATAAGGAACTATTGATAAAAGAAATGAAATCCATAAAGACAAAGCTGAAGTCGATTGAACCATCGCATGCGGGAAGAACAAAGAGAGGATTAATTAATGCCATTGGAACGGCAACCAATTGGCTATTTGGTGTAATGGACGACCAAGATCGCCAAGAAATCGAGGAAAATTTAAAGATTGTTGCAGAAAATAGCCACAATGCCATTGGTGGCCTAAAAGAACAGATCTCTATTAATAACTATTTGAATGAAACTATAAGCACTCTAAAAAGGGCAATAGAACAAGATCGAAAAATTTTTGACAATACTAACGCGATAAATAAGGATGTTTTTAGACATGTCTTGTTCAATGATCAACTTTACAAGCTTAAAAATATAGAAGAAAAGCTGAACCTAATTCAGGATAGTATAGCGGCGGCAAAACATGGGATCGTACACCCAAGCATTCTCACCACAGAAGAAATGGAAAAATTTGAAATAGATTTTTTAAACTGAAATTCGTGAGAGTGGGAGTAATGTCATTTGTAGAGCAGGCACTCGTGATTGTTATCAAAATTCCAAAAGTATTACAGGAACTTCAATCAATAAAACAACCTACACCTACAAAGAAAATTCAGTATTCTTTAAACTTGAATATATTTTATTTATATTTTAAAACAATACACGAGTATGCGTGATGTGTTCACGTCAACGTTTTATTTTTGAATAATTCTTTTCATTCGTGGCGTTGCCACTTGACTAAAAGTAGATTTTCGTTAAAGCTATTATAAATTATATACCTACTCGTTACTCTAAAGGTCTATTTACACTATGGCTTAAGATTATTTCCAACAATAACTGTCAGGTTTACAGTTCGGCCAATCTGACTATTGATCGACCCCGATCAAACATTGTTTTTATCGATTATTATCTATTTTATACAAGTGGTGCTTCTTCTTCAACAATCTCATCATTCGGACGAATCCATTTCCTTATTCGATTTGCTTCTACTACTCCAGTATATGGTAGTTGTGTCAACTGAAAGTTTTCTATATCTTTGATGACGTATCTGTCGTTTCCCAACACCTTTTGTACTACGTATGGACCCCTGTATGTGGGGATAAGCTTTTTGTTTGATCCTACTGACGTATCGACATTCCTCATAACTACAAAATCGCCTTCTATGAAATTCTTCGCGGGTTTGCTTTTTTTCAGAAAGTGCTCAGCATTATAATCTTGGGAATTTTTTAGATTTCTTTCAGCCTCTGCCCTTATAACTGAGAGATTTCGTTCAGTGTGATCGACATTTCTATAGTCAAGAAATTCCGTCAGCTCGTCTACAATTCTCCCACGCTGCTCTACTCCAAAAAGTAACATGCTGGGAGTCGATTTTGTAGAGCTGTGTACCGAATTGTTGAACGCAAACTCGACGTCTGTGATCTTTTTCGTCCAATCTGAATGGTTAATAGGTTCACTTAGTTTTCCTAACATACTTTTAAGAACTCGGTTTACACGTTCAACCTGTCCATTTGCTTGGGGAGACGCGGTGGCGACCTCCACATGCGAAATATCATGATGAAGGAGAAAACTTTCGAACTCTAGCGAGGTAAAGCAAGTGCCTCTGTCGGAAATTATTCGTCTTGGCCTACTATAGTAATCAAAGAATTTTTCTAAGCAGACTATAACTTCACGTGTACTGGTTGAAATGACTGGATACAGTTTGACCAGTTTTGTAAAAGAGTCTACAACGACCAGTATATGCTTCCTTTTTGAATTAATTGATGGCAACGGACCAAAGTGGTCGATATGAAGCGTATCGAACGGCAGCGGCACTTTAGGAATGTTATGTAAGTTTCTTTCGGAATATCGTATGGGAGCGGCATGCATAAGACATTTTATACAGCTCAAAATGAATTTCTCTACTTTACTTCGCATTGATGGGAACCAATAGTGTCTAGCCAGGCTATTATATGTCTTGTCGACAGCCTGATGACCAATCTTTTCATGTATGGTCCTAATGACATTATTCTCCATTTCACGCGGCACGTAAAACAGCTTCTTCCCTTTTTCGATTCTGTACAACAGCCCTTCCACCAAGTCAAAACCATCCACCTCTGTATTTTCTAAACGTTCTCGTAAGTTTTTAAGAGTTTCGTCTCTTTCTTGTGCTATTTGAACTTGAAGCTCGATGTCGTTTGTATCAATTACAGCTGCTATTTGGCAGCGACTAAGAGCGTCTGCATGGCCCATAGATGTACCTTCCCTATGCTGTATTGAGTAGTTATAATTTTCGAGCTCTAAGGCCCACCTAGCCATTCTTGGATTGATTTGTTTTCTTCCCAATGTCAATGTTAAAGAATTGCAGTCTGTGATTATTTTAAAAGGGATTCCTTCTAAATAGACTCTCCACCTGCGCAATGCAAATATGATGGCTAAAGTTTCAAGTTCGAAACTATGGTACTTAGATTCCGCAGGTGTGGCTGTTTTCGAAAAGTACGAAATGGGATGGAATTTTCCATCATCTTGCTTCTGCAACAGAACCGCGCCAAAACCTATCGAGCTAGCATCACAATGTACTTCCGTATCTCTACTGGGATTGTATATTGCTAAAATTGGGGCTGTTACAAGAAGGTGCTTTAATTCATTAAAAGCTTGTTCGCATTTGTCATCAAAAGAAAAGGAAGCATTTTTCTCTATCAATTCCTGTAATGGCTTAGCAATTTTAGAGAATGATGGAACGAAACGCCGAAAATATGAAAAAAGCCCTAAGCAAGAATGGAGTTCCTTAATATTTTGTGGAATCGGATACTTATTTATTGCAGCGACGTGGGAGCTACTCGGTGAAATTCCTTTACTTGATACGGAGTACCCTAAATATTCAATCTCCTGGTACCCAAATTTGCATTTTTTTCATATTAAGTCTCAGTCCTCGGTAAGTTATTATTTTAAGGACACCTCTTACTAATTCAAAGTGCTTTTCTAATGTTTTAGAAGCAATGAGAATATCATCCATATATATAATAATTTTATGAGAATCTATTAGGTCACGGAAAATGTTGTTTATGAATCGTTGGAAAACGGCTGGAGCGTTTTTGAGTCCAAAAGGCATTTTGAGATACTCATACTGCCCCTCCGGGGTCACAAAAGAAGTATAAGGAATTGAACTTTCAGCTACACTAACTTGGTGAAATCCGTTTTTCAGATCTAACATAGAGAAATACTTTTTCCCCTCCAAGTATTCTATGCAATCTTCAATCAATGGCAAAGGGCAATTGTCTCGCACTGTTATTTTATTTAAGGCCCTATAGTCACAACACATTCTGGCTTCCCCACTTTTTTTTTACCGTAAGAACGATGGGAGCAGCATATGGGGAACTACTTTGTCTTATAATGCCAGCGCTCAACCAATTCTCTATCAATTCTTTTACCACTTTTTTCTCGGCATATGAAAGTCGGCGTGGTGAACAGAATATTGGTACGTGAGAGGTTAAATGAATATTCATTTCAAAATTATACGGCTCAGTGGGCAGGCCTATCGGGTTTATATACGGGTCAGGCCACGAGAAACGTGACATAGTGGGTCTGGGATTTTGATTTTTGGACCTTACATCCAAAGATTATAGCCGTTCATAACTCCCCATAATATATAAGAGAGAAATTCCCTCAGTTGTTGTTGTTGTTGCAATTTGAAAATCGAAAATTTGACAATTTTTCAATATTTCTCTTTTATTCATAATTTTATATCAAAAACAAGTAAAGAAGTTTACATCGGCTAAGCCGATTGCACACATACCTTTTCCTCAGCCTGAAATATGTTAAAACATTACCTTAACAAAAATTCCTGCCGTTTTCCTTGTTCTAGCTTGGATATCTATTTATACCTTATCTGTACTTCGATTTAGCTTCTAAGACTTGAGATTATTATTAAGCACAAAATTTTCGCGGATGGTGAGCATGGTCAAGTTTTAACCGTTAGAGGACATTTTGTCTAGCTGCGAAATACTCAATTCAAAATAGTGAAAATCAAATTTATGCGAATTTCGCGAATGGTGGTCATGGTCAAATTTTAACCGTTAGAGGACATATTGTCTAGCTGCGAAAACCTCAATTCAAAATAGTGAAAATAAAATTTTTGCGAAATACGCGAATGGTGGTCATGGTCAAAATTTAACCGTTAGAGGACATTTTGTCTAGCTGCGAAAACCTCAATTCAAAATAGTGAAAATAAATTTTTGCAAATTTCGCGAATGGTGGTCATGGTCAAAATTTAACCGTTAGAGGACATTTTGTCTAGCTGCGAAAACCTCAATTCAAAATAGTGAAAATAAATTTTTGCAAATTTCGCGAATGGTGGTCATGGTAACAATTTAACCATAAGTGACGACTTTATTTGGCGGCAAAATACACAACCAGAAGAAGCAAAAAAAAATCATTGTTGTATTCAGATATGAGAATAAGAGAGTGTTTTTTTCTAATGTATAGGATGATGACCATAGTTATAGCGATGTCGCAATTTTTTTCAGCGAAAGCTTAAGTCTACATAGTAGCTATACACACACCAAATTTCAATAAGCTGGGATGTATAGTAAAAGAGTTATCCACGAAAAACGTTAAAAATCGTGATTTTTGATACTTCTGAACCACTTCCCACGACCCAAGAAGGGACTACGAAAAAAATTTGTTTGCAGTTTTTCGGACACTTACCTGGTTCAAGTCCATGCCAAATTTCAATATGATATTTTTCATGGCTTAGGAGTAAATTACGAAAAACTAAAGTGTGACCGACAGACAGACAGACAGACAGACAGACAGACAGACAGACAGACAGACAGACAGACATGGCTAGATCGACTCCTCTTGTCACCCTGATCAAGAATATATATATATGTCTATATCTATCGCGACTCCTTTGACATGTTACATACTCCGAGCCAAACTTAATATACCCTTTCCTTCGGAAAAGGTATAATAAGACTTGAGATAAATGAAAAATTCTTTCTTTACTCGTTTAAGAATAAATGAAGAAAAAAATTAAAATTCGAAAAATAGTATACACTGAAAAAAATTGTTCGGAAATTCGAATTTAAAATAAACATTTGCGATTTGTATATAGAGCCGGAGCTAGAAAAATAACCAATTGTACATTATTATGTAGACCATTGAGCTGCGTTTCAGAAACAATAAAAAAAAATTTGTATTTCCAAGGAATTTCCGATACAGAGCGTTTTTTTGTGAGACAACCTTCATATAAAAAGGCGCAAAACCATATGAAAAGCTTTTATTTCATGTTTGCAGACTACAAATAATATGAAGGTAGCAAAAACGTCTGATCTGATTGATCTGCTTTACATAAGTTCGTATTGTTTTTGTTAGTAATTTTAGTTTGTGCGACTGGCTAAGACCGAAGGAATAACAAAAACAATGTGTTCTTAAAACTCATTTAGTGCATAAGGGGCTGTCCATTAATTACGTAAGGGCGATTTTGACCATATTTGAACCCCCCACCCCGGCCCCACGTAAGCATACTTTAGCATAAATCAGACACCCTTTATAAGCAGGCGTAAGATTTTTCGAACCCCCCCTTTTATGCTTACGTAATTAATGGACAGCCCCTAAGCACTTAAATGCTCAGTCAGGGGAGGCAAGTTCCAAAAATATTGGGGGAAAAAAAAAACTTTATGCAGGGAACAATACGCAGTGTTTAGTAGATGTCAATTTTTGAAAAAGTGCAGTATATCTACTGCAATTGGAATTAAGTTCTAACCCTTCTCGGAATGGGAAAGATATCGATACTTATAGACAATCTTTGACACATATTTTCGTTGGATTAGGTTGGAACCAATGTTCGGAGAATTCTGCACGAATGTGAAAAGTAGGGTGGCACAGGCATGTAAATTCGAATAACCGGAACTTCAAAATTATAGTAAATTAGAAATATGAAAGATGATTAATCTCAAATGAATTATGGGGATTGCAGAATAAAAGTGTGATATTCTAGAATATCTTTACAAAATTTTCAAATATTTTTTTCAGTTGCCGAAATATTGGGGGGGCATGGCCCCTCCAATAAAATTTTTGGAGGGGCAAAAAGTGCCTTGCCCCCCCATAGTTGCCGCGCCTGTGCTCAGTTCATGAACTTTTCATGCGTAAATAAAAGCTGCAGTGGAGAGAAACCGATTTTCATATGGTTATGCGCCTTCTTATATGAAGGTTGTCTCACAAAAAACGCTCTGTGTCGGAAATTCCTTGGAAATACAAATTTTTTTTTATTGTTTCTGAAACGCAGCTCAATGGTCTACATAATAATGTACAATTGGTTATTTTTCTAGCTCCGGCTCTATATACAAATCGCAAATGTTTATTTTAAATTCGAATTTCCGAACAATTTTTTTCAGTGTATACTATTTTTCGAATTTTAATTTTTTTCTTCATTTATTCTTAAACGAGTAAAGAAAGAATTTTTCATTTATCTCAAGTCTTATTTTTGAAATAAAATTATGAATAAAAGAGAAATATTGAATAATTGTGAAATTTTCGATTTTCAAATTGCAACAACAACAACAACTGAGGGAATTTCTCTCTTATATCTTATAAGGAGTTATGAACGGCTATAATCTTTGGATGTAAGGTCCAAAAATCGAAATCCCAGACCCACTATGTCACGTTTCTCGTGGCCTGACTCATACGTATTATCTATCAAGTCTTCAAACTGCTTTCTAATTTCGTGACCTAATCGAAAATCAACATCCCATTCCATGTCACTTGGTTTTACATCGATATTGAAAATTGGTTCGATGATTTTTCTAACTTCGACTTCATAACCTACTTTGCTTACTTCGTACTCTTCCTTTTCCTCGCAACAATTTTTTTTATTTCTTGGCACTTCATCACTTTCAATAATTTCTTTATTACGTTTCCTACTGGGTTGGTTTCCGACACATACGTCATTTTTGTCACCATTGTCCGTCTGTGTTGACGATAGCATCTGACAAAATTTATCACTCTTATCAAAATAATGGGCGTTATTCGTAATGAGATTGTATCGGATACATTTATTTTGAACGTCATTTGATAAGAAAGTGCAATCACGATTCGTTATTGAATTAATAGCCATGAGATTATTGACTGTGTATTTTTGTTTTAGTTGAGTTAAATATATGTTGCATTCTTTAAGAAATTTATTTCCCAAAATCATCGGTACCGACATTGCTTCATCCGGCAAAACATTACATATTATTTTCGTTACATGGTTTCGGAATTTAATTAAACAAAAAATTTTATTCAGTATTTTTAACTTAAATCCTCCAATGGCTGTAAATTGAGAGTCTACTGGTCTGGTCTGTCTCAAAAATGGTACGCATGATTTTCTTATGAAATTAGCAGGGCTGCCAGTATCAAAAAGAGAAAAAAATTCACTGAAATTTGCACTTTCTTTAGATGACCATTCAAAAGCGACACTTACCATATTGTAAATATCAATTCTTTTTTCCTGATTAGAATTATCACCCCGTCTTCCGTCGTCAATGTTCAATACTTGTTGCTTTGGCCATTTCTTGTCGTCTTTCTTCACCATCACTTTACGTGGATTCGGGCACGAGCGATGATCATGCCCCATTTCCCAGCAGCGGAAGCATGATTTCTCTGGGCGCAAGGGATATGGACAGTTAATCTTGATGTGGCCCAACTGCGAGCAATTGAAGCATAGCACTTCCTTCTGGCGCTCCTCGTTACCGTCAGCTAGCGGATTCTTTTTGGCTTTACCAATGGCGCATTTCGGGGTCAAATATTTGTCGCCATATCGTTTGATTAGCTGCTTAAGTTCAGCCAAGGTGTTCGCGTGCAGCAGCAAGGATAAGTTATTCACCTGATCGCCAATACCGTCAACGATGAAATTTACTAACTCAGCTTCCTTGATATCTGACAGTCGAGCAATAGACTGCATGATGAGGGTGTATGTGTGAAGAGACTCCTCTCGACTTTTCCACTTCCGTGCCTCTAGGGATTTATACACACTTTGGCGTGAATGCGGCTTATCGTATTCGCTTATTAAGGCGTTTTTAAGTTCATTGTAGTTCGACCATACACGTGAAGACAATAACAAGCGTGACGAACCTGTAAGAGAACGTCGCAGTGCCAAAAGTTTAAATTTCTCATCGGAGTTGGCCAAATTCATGATGTCTTCAAAGTCATTTAGAAATGCTCGTATGTCAGTGTGTTCTTCGTCACCGGAAAATTTGCATAGCGCGTGCTCAATCTCTGAGAAGTCCATTTTCTTTGCTGTGCATTCCTGTTCTTCTTCCAAAGCTGTTATTTGACGTCGCAGTTGACGGATTTCAGCGCGTTTTCTTAAAGAACGCAAAGTTTGATCCAACGCCTCCTCATGGTGTTGAATGTCGTCAGAGCGAAACGAGGTTAGGTTAACAGGGCGCTGTTGGGTCCCGTTCGCAGCTTCATTGTCATAGTACGGCACATTTCCAGGAATAGCGGCATTCTCAAATACATGAGCGGCAAAGTCGTCGTTTTCTGCATGAACGGCACTTTTATATACAGAGCCAGCATTATTGAGTTCAGATAATACTTCCCTTTTGTCACCGGATTTATCGTCATCAGCGCTTTTTAAATAATTATTCTGCTCGACATCATATTTCTCGGAAGCTTCAGGCATTTCCAAGCAGTTCTCGGTATCGACGCCATTTTCAATTTCGATTATACCCACGCCGTCGATTTCAAGCTCGTTTTCTCGGCACAGCGTTCGTAATTGCTCAATGGTTGCTGTTACAGGAAATTCTATTCCGGATGCTCGCAACAGTCGTATTATTTGGTATTTATCTAATTTGAGCATTTTGGGTCGACCCCACACCTGAGTTTTAAACTTGAATATATTATATTTAATTTATATTTTAAAACAATACACGAGTATGCGTGATGTGTTCACGTCAACGTTTTATTTTTGAATAATTCTTTTCATTCGTGGCGTTGCCACTTGACTAAAAGTAGATTTTCGTTAGAGTTATTATAAATTATATACCTACTCGTTACTCTAAAGGTCTATTTACACTATGGCTTAAGATTATTTCCAACAATAACTGTCAGGTTTACAATTCAAAGAATTGAAACGGAGTAGCCATTGCACTATTCAAAATAACTGCAACTTTATTTTCAATAATAGAACCTTTATTAAATATGTAGATGAGGGAACAATTATCGTTAAAAACGCAAACGAAATAAAGATAAAAAATAATTGCGATAGAAGGAATCTCACTCTGAACGGTAACACCCTTATTACCTTTTCACATTGCAGCATTACAGTCGGAAAAGAAGAATTTGTAAATGTAAAAACGATAATAGAAGACAATTATTACTACCCCGAAGAACAAATACTTCAAACCATACCAAACAACTCACTTAGTTTTGAGAATATTGTGGTTAAAAACTTTAAAAATCGACCATTCATCAAAGAGTTGACACTACATAGAAATGTCTCATATGGAATTAGTGCATCTCTTTTTATTATAATAGTTGCGGTAATTATAGTTATATTGTTTAAGAAGAATCCCATGAAAATAGAAGTAAAAAAAGAGTTACCACAAAGAAATAGTCATAGAGAAAGTTTAAGATCGATAAGCAACCGTTACAAAGAACAAGCGATGTAAAATTCTGAAAACACCAACAGCACTCTATATATCGAATTAGTAAGTAGGAAACCAAAGAATTCAACAAAACCGTCATTGCGAAACATAAGGAAATCAAGCTCAGAGGGATTCAGGGTTAATAGCTTATATTTTCGATTTTCTTTCAAGACAAATCGCCGAACGAAGAAGAAGAGACATTGGAAAGCAGTAACAAGAAGAAGGAATAAAAAATCAAAAATAAAAACAATTTAACGAAATTGTTGGGAAAGACAACCTAAGTGAAGTGGGTATAAATATTGTTGGACATGACGGACTTTAACCTTTGAACATACATGATAGGAAACCGATCGAACAATATTACCCAGGACGATTACAATAGATTGCTCAATAATAGGTGGTTGAACGATGTACACATCAATGTTTTTATGAACTGGCTATTTAAATTACATTTTTCAATTCACAAATTAGTTTACGTTTTTGATTCATTTGCCTACACAAGTATTAAGGCGGCAAAAGGAATAAACAACAAAGCAGTAGCAAAGATAAGAATAAAATCATTGCTAAGAAACATTGATGTGTTCATGGTAAAGACATTAGTTTTTCCAATTTGTGAAAACAATCATTGGATGCTTGTGGTAGCACACTCTGACTTTATATATGTGCTTGACTCCCTCAAACCGCAAAGTATCCATGAAATAATCACAAATATTAAGTTTTTTTTTTTTGACACAGCAAATAACATAAAAGAAAAAAAAAAATTTTCTAAAATAAGACAAGCAAAATATCCAAATTGTCCGCAACAGGAAAATCAAACAGATTGCGGGTTGTTCATTTTAAAATTTGCACTCAACTTATTTTACTGCATAGAGAAAAAAATTAAATATAACCCAAACGAAAATATGTTTCAACATGAACCTCTAAATTTATCAAGAGAATTGTTGGGGGAAGTAATTAAAGATTCGCAACAAAATCTAAGCAATATAGAGGAAATAACAAATACAGAAAAACGAATCTTATTTAAAATAATGAATTGCCTAAGTAAAGAAAAAAGAAAAAATCAAAGGATCAAAATAAAGATCACACTGAATAAAAGAAATTTCTGCATCAAAATCAGCAAAAAAAATATATTTGCAATCAATCTATGTAAGAAAAATAATAAATAACCATTTAAAAAAAAAACAAAGTTTTATGTGAGAAAATGAACAATTATGTACCAAAAATATCTTATGGTGAGGGGTAGTAACTAAGTCAGATAGAAATTAAGAGAAAATCAAATTTGTAAGAAGAAATATATAAATAATGTATCGAAAATATCTTATGGTGAGGGGTAGAAAATAAGTCGATAGAAATTAAGAGAAAATAAAAGTTATGAATAAATAATTATTATAATATTAAGTTCTTAAATATGATAAAGTGTAGATTAAAGAATTAAAGGAATAAGTGATTTAAAAAGGACAATACCCATGTATATGTTTTGAAGAATCTAAGACTGATTTACGTAAAATAAATAACAAAGAACGTGCCTTTCGTCGACAATTATTCAGCAACAACAGGCAGAAGTATCAAAATTGCCTTTCGGCAACAACAAGTCTCCAGCAACAACAGGCAAAAGTATCAAAATTGCCTTTCTTCAACAACAACAGTACAAAATTGCCTAGCTTCTTTGCCACTACAGCCGCGTGAATCAACTCACCAATACAGATAACCGACTTCTTTCAGAAGGAGAGAGAAGGGAGCCAACAATGACTCCCGGACTGAAATATTGCACCGATCTTCAAGGCTAATTACAGGGCCAAATCAAACTTGCACAGTTACACAGTCATCACAAGTTATTCAGTTTCGCTGACATAACCACATCGACGAAGTTATGCTAACAACAATTTGAAGTCGAAACAGCAGTAGCCACTATATAAAGCAAATGGCACGTGGCACAAACACAAGCAATACCGAGGGTTTTTCATCGCTAAGGTCGCGATTTTCTTCAAAGGGGGAGGGATGTTGGGAGTCACGCCTTGACTCCAACATTAAGGTCCCCTCCTGCTCCACCTCAGCAAACTTATAGAAGTGTTTGAATGTTATAACACAAGCGTCAGCACATCAACCGGGCATGATATCCGATACTAAACAATAACAACAACAAGTATCATGCACAGCGGCCGACGATGAGCGAGCAGCGATCAACTTGGCAGAAAGACAGACAAAAAGAAAGAACAATAAAAGACAACGACACCAGCAACGCGGAAGTGCAATTCAGCACTTATGACGGGGTCAGTTGTTCTTTGGCGAATAACTGGGTCAGTTGTTCTTTGGCGAATAACTGGGTCAAATGTTCTGTGGCAATATCACAGCGGATAAACAATAGTGACAAGAAGAAAGTGCGTCACATCAAAATACTATTGCGACAGAGCCAAGTCAGCACTTTCACTAAACATAAGCGGAGTCTCGATCAACGGAAAAGGAGACTGATTGTGACCGTTCCAGCAGAAGTCTCGTCTAATCGCCTGTACTAACACGAAGCCACGACGCTTAGATCTAGAATAGGGAAGTTTCAAGTAAATTGTCAGGAGCTAGGATTCGCATAGATTTCTGTTAGACATAAGGATTTCATTTTATAAATAAAAGGATTGAACATTGTCAATCT
>JAIPUU010000354.1:0-26288 GCA_020466095.1 Chlorops oryzae
CGAAGGGGTTCGTATGATGTTTTGATACGAAGTGGTTTTTAAGAATAAATTTGAAAATGCATTCAAGCGAAGCTTGAGAAAAATTAAAATCCATAAGCGACAATTTTTGCTGACGTACGTTTCGACCTGCCGTCTGGGGTCTCATCAGAGCAATTTTTACGGATTGACCACTGTTGTCGGTTGAATATGGCAAATGAAATTCAAGCAGATAGCTTATTCGTTATTTTTAAGCAGTTTTATACACTAAGAATAAATTAAAAAAAAATACATAAAACTAATCAAGGAAACTCAATATCAAGGAGAAATATAAATTGTTTTTTTAGTCCTACCCTGTCCACATAACTTTTTGATCACAATGTTTTATCAAAAATACTAGATTCTATATACAATCAAATTCGTAGCCGTAGTCAAATATGTATGTCAATTTATTACAAAACATTCGTGCACATTAAGCAAAAACACATCGTAATATATTTATTAAAGTTTCAATTATGAACTTTTCAAGCAATATAAAAAACCGAGCCGACACCGTGTTTCTTTGATAATTTTCTTGCAAGTGGCATCCATATAGGACTATAGGTCTAACTCTTCTTTTTCCAAATCCCTGTAATGTGTTAGAGATACGCTGCTTCAACATATGTATGCATATAGCACGAGGAAAAGAGAAGCATGCTACGGCAGCAAAATTTTTAGTTCTGCTTTGGTGAAATGCATTGCAACTTTTATTTTTAATTTTGGGCGACTTTCGAGTACATTACATATGAAATATCTACCAAACTCATAAAATGATATGAAAAGATTGAAAAACATATAACTTATCAAGGAATCGCAATATCAAGGAGAAACAGAAATTGTTTTTTTTTAGTCCTACCCTGTCCAGATAACTTTTTGATCACATTGTTTCAGCAAAAATACTAAATTCTATATACAATCAAATTCGTAGCCGTAGTCAAATATGTATGTCAATTTATTACAAAACATTCGTGCACATTAAGCAAAAACACATCGTAATATATTTATTAAAGTTTCAATTATGAACTTTTCAAGCAATATAAAAAACCGAGCCGACGCCGTGTTTCTTTGATAATTTTCTTGCAAGTGGCATCATAGTGTCACTTTGTGTCTACCCGCAAAGATTATAGATATAGAAGAGGCGGCATTTCGCGTTACGCGCTCTACGCTTTTCACTCATTCGTTTTTCACGCATATCGAAAGAATATGAACTTTTTTCGCAACAGAACATAAACAAAACAAAGATGAGAAAGGAAAGAGAATATGCGAAAAATGGCTTTGCAACCAAAACCAGTTCTGGCTTTCCTTTCTCTTTCACTCATTAGCATTTCGCGAGTTGCCGTCGCTCACGTTGTGTGTTCATTTTTTTGTCGTTTCGATTGAACGGAATATGAGAACGGGAGAGTGTGCGTTCACGTACACTTTACGTTCGCTTACACTTAGCCTACGTTTGTACTTGGACGTTGTGTGCTTCGAACATTTTTGTCTGCTTGAAAATTAAAAAATCATTTTTCGAGTCTGCTGCTTATGTTGTTTATCTGTTGCTACCCGTGCAACGCAGCGAAGCCACCGTTCGGTTTTGTAGAGTGCTTTCCATCAAGCGATTTACGGAAAAGTGGAGGTCTTGTCGGCTGTAAGATGCTTGTTTGAAAATATATGTTCTTTTGAAAGTTGTTATAAAAGTAATTGGCTAGCTCTGAATTTTATTTTTAACGTGTAGGGCCGTTAAAAAACGTAGTTAAAACAATATTTTTACGCATTTTTGCCATCAGTCTTTACATTCCCTAGAAAATAATAATATGTTCTGTAATGAAACTTAACCATTATCCATAATTCTCACATGTAAAAACGTAAAGGGCTAACCCTTTTTTTAACCCTTTTCTGCCGAACGGCAGAAAAAATACATTTTATAAAAACAAATTTTTAGAAACATAAATAAATAAATTAATTCGGAAACATAAATATATAAATTCCCTCGGCGAACTAGCAAAGAGAATTTATCCTAGGCGAAATTTTTAGCGCCTTCTTACTTTTTACTTCTCTCCTACGTTCTCCCCCGTAATTATCATTAAGCAACATATAAGTAGGGTTCTGCATTAAAAGGCAAAACACGACTCACTGGAATTAAACACATGAGAGTGGTAGAGACGGATGACATTACATTTCCGTCCCTCTTATGAGTTTCTTTCAGTGAGACGTGTTTTGCCTCTTAATGTAGAACCGCACTTAGCAACAACAACTTTCTACCTTTCACAGTGATCAAAATTCAAAATTTTACTCGTAAGTTTTGGAGAAAAGTATTTTCAAGTCTTACAGGCTTTACGCTCAAATAACTAATAAAATCCCATGTCCAATTTTACTTCAAACATAAATTCAAATATATTTCTGTGTGAATTTTAATTGAACATCTTGGAAAATTTGTAAAGTGTAAAAAAAATTATTTTGCCCAAAAAATTATCTGTACGAATTCATATTTTACACATTGTCCTTCACATGCATGACAACGAAAATCCTTCTAACACACACGCACACATATGAAAAGTTGTTATTCTGATTTGTGTCCAAAGCAGGGGTCGGCAAAATGGGTATGTAATTGTGTGAGTGAGAGCAGAGCGGCTACTAAAAATAGCCGAAAATAAACAAAAAAATGCTGAAACTAGCTAAAAATAAAAGCTAGAAGTAGCATAAAAGAGCTAAAACTGACGGAAAAAGCTAAAAAATTCCGCATACCCGCTCTCGATGTTGCATGCTCGGCTGATCCCGTCAAACTGAGACAAGAGCGTAAGCAATACGTGTGAGTAGCTGTCGCAAAAATTGTTCCTAGCGTGCCGACCCCTGGTCCAAAGGCATGCGAAAGTAATTCGCCAACGCAGGCGTGCATAAAGTCAGCAATAGCGCAGCCGAAGGGGTTAGCCCCTGAAATAAACATAAGGCTCTCTAAAAAGTTTTTATATAGGAATATGTTTTGAAAAATTTAACTTTTATTGAATAAATAAACAAGGCTACCTCATATTTGGTATTGAAATCAAACTCAAGTAAATATGTATTATATGACTTTCATAAGAACTTTTTACGCAGACCCTTGAAAAAAAATTTTAACTCCGCGCCTGAAAGACATTGGTTGTTTACGATTTCATTTGCCTTCTGTATTTCTTTCCATTTCTTTGTTTTGGTTATTTTCTACTATCGCACGTGGTATATTCTCTTATGATATGAATGAAACTCAGAAAGAGGGAAGTGAGAAAATTGCGAAATGCCGCCTCTTCTATATCTATTCTCTTTGCTACCCGTATTGTTGTTGGTAGCTTTCTGGTGAATTTCTCGAAAGAGTTGAATTTCCTATTAATGCTTAAGGTGTTTGTTGGTAGCTTTTTGGTGAATTTCTCCATTTTGTTGAATTTCCTATACTTGCGTAATGGTGTATTTCCCCATCGCGGCAGATCCTTTTCGACGTCGTGAGTTAAGGTAGAAAACATATAGTACTATAGCTGCCACTCTAATAGAAATGCGATGGCGTGATTCCCCAAACTAACATGGCGTGATTGCCCACACTTAGGGCTGCCAGATTTGAAACACCACATAAAAGTACATCCCGCAAAAAATTAAAGTACAAGGAGGAAAAAAAGAGTACAATTTTAGTTTTTCATTTATAATATTATGAAATTAAAAAAAAAAAAACAAATTAATTCTTTTTAAAACGTAAAATGTCGTAAAAAAAGCCCTTGTTTTTTTTTTTAGCTATTTTTATATTTCCTTGTTTTAAACGGGTGTGCACACCAAAATTTTCCGGTGTGTTTCCGATGTGAACACAAATATTTACACGTTGGGACCGAATACACACCAAACAATGTCTACAGACACGTTATGCACGTTTATATCTTGCGAAATGCAAAAAAGTAAGTACTCACATGCAATTCAGAACCGGATACCAGTTTTTATGGATTTCAACAAGAACTGGAACGAATACTGTAGATGAAGACATTTGCATACTCGTATATATTTTTATCAATTTGTTAAACTTTGATTTCTTTGATATTGTTGTTTTCTTTGTACTTATATTATAAGACCATTTGTAAATGAATGTGGCTGGGATTTTTTTACTTAGCAATTTTTCTCCGCGGAAAACGATTTGCTCTTACCGTCGATAATAGGGAGAATTTGATGATATTTGCTTAAAAATTTTCGAAATTCTTACTCCTTTTACGTTTTCTTCTCTGCTTATATAGAATGGGAGAAGTTTTTTTCAAATCCGCAGCGAAAAATTCCTCGGGAATATTTAAAATCGAACGGTGTTTGATAAAGCAGAACCAAAATAAAATATAAAAATAACAACCTTTTTTTGGGCCGTTTTCAAAATTTGTTTAGCCTTTTTTAGCCTTTTTTTGAGCTTATCTAGCCAGTTTTCATTCGTAAGAGTTGGCATGACTGGCTTTGCCACTTGCATCATTTTCGAGCTACCAGACATCACAAAAAATGATGATACCAGCCGAAAAAAAATTTTCCCCAAAATGTATAGTACCTTTTCAGAAAAACAGTACAAAAAGAGTACGAAGCCAGAAAAAGAGTACATTTGCGTACTTTTTTGGAGTTTGTAAATTCAAAAGTACTTCTTGCAAAAAAAAGTACCCCAGCCGGACTTTATCGCATGCATGACAAAATCATCGATGCAGAAGTATGGAAGAATGGATATGTAAAGAGACCAATTGGTGCTGTTTCGAATGGTTTTGTAGTGAAAATTTCATGGAAGCAAGAGCTCGTTACAAGAGATCCTTCTTCAAACGAAATTTTCATTTGAAAAAGGGTTGATTACTCCTTTTTCCAATAAATATCTTATGCAATTTTCATAATAACAGTGTTTTGCATATTTCAAATTTTCTGCTATGATTTACACATTTTTTGAGAAAATTTCATTCACTTCTGCTTTTCATCCAAGTGCATTTAGAACTAAAAAATTGTGATGGAATCGGTAATGTTTTATGTTATTGTTGATCAACACTATGAGCTAGCGTTATGTTATAACATAGTCAATGAAGTACTTTTAACAGACATGGAAATAAAACATTTTAATATGAAAAAAAAAAAATATTTATATTTCTTTACCTCCCAGATCCCAGTAGCGTAAACTTATTTCAAACGAAACTTTCATTTGTATTAGGATTATATACTCTATTTTCAAATGAAATAATCATGCACGTTGGATCCTTCTTAAGCCAAGCAGCACGTGCTCTTTTCCCAAATGAAGTTTTCATGCGGACCAAGGTCATACACTCCTTTACCAAATGAATAACACATGAATTTTGAAGTACTGAAAATAGCGGCCATGTCCGAACAAACTTCATTAGAAGTAAGGGTTAGTAATGCGAGTACTCGCAGCATGAATTTTCACCACTTCGGAAGTACTGCAGAAGTAGTGAAATTTCCGGCTGGGACATGTACTCTTAAAAAAAGTACGAATGGCAGCCCTACCCACACTAGGCCCCACTAGCCAATCAAAACGGCCGAAATATGGCTTGATGCCCACATTTGAACTTTTTCAACAAAACATCTGTTGTTGGATTGAGCGCTATTTTGTAAGTTCAAAATTCTTAAAATATTTAATAGATTTCTACAAAACAGGTTTTTTGAGGTTTTTTGCAACAAAAGACACCGATAAGACAATGGACAAACATGTGAGTATAAATTTATCGAAAAACCGCTTTCAATATTCCGGATTCCCTTGAATTCAATTTTAAATGAAATTTCAGGCATGGAGACAGTGCGTCCGCGGCTGCCACCCGGTAGTCAACTTATATAGATTTCCATTGGAAGACGAAGATGGAGAGAGGTGATATATGTGTTAAATGTGTTAAATGTTAAAAGCACGACTGTGTTTTATGTTTGCATCTTTGTGTTTTTTTTTTTTTGATTTTTTGTGCCACTCCAATAAGGAGCTTATAAGCTCCTATAGATCAACGGATTAATCAGGTGAGCAGTTGTCGAGATTTCTATAACGCATGAATATATGTATTTTATAAATGGACCACAATGGCCTAAGAATGTCTTGTGTATTATGTGTCACTGTAGAATATATATTTAATTACATAAAACTAATTATCTTTGTGTTTTGTGCAGGAGAAAAATATGGCTACATCGCTTCGGATTGTCGGGCTGGCAACCGAAATTTATATTTGCCTGCGAGCACCACTTTTGTTCAGAAGTGCGAGGGAAGAAAAAGTTGAAGGCCGGTGCACTTCCAACATTGGAACTAACAAATACGTTTTCGACGCAACCTGCAATTGAAGGTAAGGGCTATCTATATATCCGATATAAATATGGCAGATGAGGAGAGTTTAGGATGTAAAGAGTTTGATAGGGAATTGGAAAAGGGATTAGAAGTAGACTTATTTTGTAGGGAAAAGCTCGATGATAGCTTTGAGGAGTTTTTGGAGCGAAAGGTCCCAATTGGTGGAGATGACGCGAGTGTAGGCAAAATAAAAGGAATAGAGCGCACGAACAATATATATAATTCTCGTCAAAAGAGAAAGAAATTTGAATTTTTAGAAAAGGAGAAACATAATGTAGAAGTTTTGAAAAGGAAACTTGAGTATTTTCAAAAACAGTGTAGGAAATTGCGTTTAGAAAATAAATCACTTAGGAGAGAAAATATTAAGCTTAGAAAAGTAAATAAATTGTCCGAAGGAGATATTATTGAAAGTGTTTGTAGCAGGCTTCCAGTGCAAGAGGGTATTCTTTTTAAGCATAGTTTAGAGAACTATCTTCGAGCACCAAGAGGTCGTAGGTATTCTAATGATATAAAGATTTTTACTTTAGGTTTTTTCTTCTTGTCGCCAACGGCCTATAGATTTTTAAAGAAGTATTTTACTTGGCCATCAGAGCGAAGACTTCTTTATTTTGTTAAGGAATTGCCGAAGTATCCGGGGTTAAATAGTTTAAATATGAAAGCCTTAGAATTCCGTGTCCGTACGTTGTCCGCCGACAAGAAATATGTTTCTGTTTCCTGTGACGAAATGTCCCTAAAAAAAATTTTATGTTTTGATTTAAGTCAGGATAAAATTATAGGCCTTGAAGATTACGGTGATGAAAACCGTACTCGTAAAGATGCAACACATGTGTTAACATTAATGGTGCAAGGGATCGGTGGAGCTTCTTGGCGGCAACCTTTTGCTTATTTCTTTTGTAATAATTCATGTCCGGCCATTGTTTAAAAAGAATATGTGATAGAAGCTGTAGAAAAATTAGAAAATGTAGGACTTAAACCTTGTCAGTTTGTGCGTGACCAGGGGAAAAATTTTGTAGGACTGAGTAGGATACTAGGAGTTTCGGAGGATAGGCCATACTTCAATGCAGGTTCGTCGAAAATAGTATTTTTTTATGATGCACCCCATGTTTTGAAAAGTGCCAGAAATTGCTTATTAAATAAAAAAAACGTTATTAAATTCGATGACGCGGTTGTTAGTTGGGATGATATTGTAACATTTTACAATATCGACTCCCAACTAACAATACGCTGTGCGCCAAAGCTCAAACCGCAGCACATTGGGCCAAATAATTTTGAAAAAATGAAAGTTTGTTTTGCCAGCCAGGTTTTTAGCAGTACGGTTGCTGCAGGCATGAATTGTCCATATTCTTCTGGTACTTTGCAGGGGTCTTTGGCACGGACGATTCCAAACACTGCGAAGTTTTTATTATTTTTTAACGACTTATTTGATATTTTTAATAGTAGGAGTAAGAATTCTGAAAACCCAATGAAGAAAGGTTATTGTGGATCCGATGAGCAAATTGCCTTTTTAAAGGAGGCTTAAAAACTTTTAAAATCTCTTACTGTAACTACTTCCGATGGTTCCGATATTAAGAATAGTTTTTCCTTGATTGATGGCTGGATCCTAAACATAATTAGTCTTCTGCTGTTATGGCAAGAATTTTCCCGAAAAGATTTTACATACATATTGACAAGAAAGCTGAACCAGGATGGCCTCGAACATTTCTTCGGCGAAATTCGCCTGCGGGGAGGTCAGGGAGGTAGAATAACTGCTTATCAGTTTTCACGGCTTTTCCAGAAAAGGTGGGGATAAGATTTTGTGAAAATAGTTGTAAATGGTAACTGTGAGGCAATAGATCAAATTGAAGACGGGCCCTTTCTTCAGACCAACCAACTTGAGGAAGTAGATAATAGTCGAAATAGGTATCGTGAATGGGAAGATTTTCAGAGTGCGGTGTCACAGGAATGGTCCATAATGCAGCAGTTTTCCTTTACTCCTGAAAAAGAACCGTTCCACTTCTTAAAGGAGAATGCTTTCACGTATGTTTGTGGGTGGTTCTATACAAGGTTTCTTAGGTTACACGAATGCTCAGAAGCAGTTGAATCTCTTGACGAAACACACTCGTCCAATTTCTCTTTTATGATAGAAAAGCAATGCAGTACTTATAAATTTATTCGGCCGCCAAATGACTACATTAACTATCTCCAAAATTTAGAAAACGAATTTGAACAGCTTTCCGACCACCACTGTCACAGAACAAATTTCGGTAGATTTCTCGTTGATAAATTATTTTTAATCCCACCCTATAACTGCTGCGCAAAAAACATGCCAGAAAAATTCTTAGCATATTTCGTGCGATTAAGAATAATGTGGAAAATTCGATTTTACAATAGACAACTTCAAGACCCTAATTTCCGACAAAAATACCTGAAAACAAGCCATCATTAGTGTAGTTTGTCCGTTTAGATTCGGATTTGGGTTTCATTCTTAATCCTTAGTAGCGGTTTCTTTTGAAATGCCGGTAAATTTTTATTTCTTAACCAATTTCTGGCACTGCTCACTTTTTATAATTGCGAAATATTTTCGGTTATATTTATGAATGAATTTTGTTTTATTTTTATATACATCCGTGGACTGTTAATTAGCACAGTATATACTATCCAATTTTCTTCTGTTTAACATTCTGAAAAATATTAAAATTGCGAAATATTTTAGGTTAAGTTGTCTTTATGAATGAATTTTGCTTTTGTTTTATTTTTGTATTCATTTATTGTAGATTATTACGTAGTTAACTAGCTTTAATCATAATATAAAATAGCTTTTTGTTTAATAATTAGAGATCGGATTTTACATATTTAAAATATATTTTATTTTTTTAAATATTTAACATAATTTGCATACGAAATATTTTTTATAATATTTTTACATATTTCTTAACATTTTCAAAAATTATAAATATGAGCGCAGTAGGCGTTTGCATTTAATAATAAATTTCACACACCAACTGTCAAAATTCAACAACATTTTCATCACAATTTTCATGTTTGATAAAAACGTCAGTTTCTCCACACTAACTAGATTTAAAAAAAAATTCAATTTAAATATTTTGAAACAACCCACCAAACATTTCAGGAGTGTTTATATTTATGAGTCCAAAATGAGTCCGCAATTTTTAAAAAATATGCAGCTCAGAAATATGAGTCCAAAGTGAGTCAGAAATATGATGTTAACATATTATATTATGTTATGTTATGTTATGTGAACATATATATATATTAAAGAGCTGCACAAATGTATTTGATTTTATTGTACACTATGCAAAGCACAAATAAATTAAATTGATTTGGCATTTCAAATAGTGAATTCTTTGCATTTGAATTTTATACAACAAATACTGTATAACTTTTTATAGATTCAAATCAAAACATGTCATGATTTTTAAAATGAAAATGAAGAAACTATTTGATTTGGTAAAACAAATATTTAAAATATTATCATTTCTCCTAAAGTACACATAGTGAAACAATCAGTGGCGGATCCACGGTGGGTATATCGGGTCTGGACCCTCCCCCCCCCTTGGGAATTTTGGAATTCAAAATTGTTTAGGGGAAAGTGGTCGAATTCCAAACCCCTTAAGAATCTTTTCTATGAATTCAAAACGCTGATATTTAAGATAAGAACTTAACATGCCATTAGCAAGAGAATATCATAACCTTTGTTTTTGCAGGGGCGGATCCAGAGCCATCCGTTGGGGGGGAAATAAATTTTTTTTAAAATTAAAATGTTCAATCCGTATTTTAGAAAGGATGCACTATACATATATTTTATTAGAAGATAAGCAATTGATTTTGAGAAAATAAAAACGGCAAAAATCTACAAATAAAAAAAAAACTTATTTAATAAAAAATTTTTTTAAATAATTTTTTATTTAAAAAGAAAAAATAAACATTTTGTTACGTATATTTAACAGGTTGGCTGATAAGTCCCCGGTCTGACACATAGATGGCGTCGCTAGTATTAAATGCATATTATTTTTATATAGTGGCAACCTTCAAATGATTCGTGTCAAAATTTGACGTCTGTAAGTCAATTAGTTTGTGAGATAGAGCGACTTTTGTGAAGCAACTTTTGTTATTGTGAAAAAAATGGAAAAAAAGGAATTTCGTGTTTTGATAAAATACTGTTTTCTGAAGGGAAAAAATACAGTGGAAGCAAAAACTTGGCTTGATAATGAGTTTCCGGACTCTGCCCCAGGAAAATCAACAATAATTGATTGGTATGCAAAATTCAAGCGTGGTGAAATGAGCACGGAGGACGGTGAACGCAGTGGACGCCCGAAAGAGGTGGTTACCGACGAAAACATCAAAAAAATTCACAAAATGATTTTGAATGACCGTAAAATGAAGTTGATCGAGATAGCAGAGGCCTTAAAGATATCAAAGGCAGGCACGGCAGAACAGATTTTTCCCGAGTGGGTAGTAGAGGTGGGAAAAAATCGATGTTAACATCGATACATCGATAGTATCGATGTTTTAAGTTAAAATAAATAATAATAAAAGAAGTTAAAAATGCAAAATAGATTAAGTTTGACTTTAATTCTAACAACCTTAGTTTTGATGGAAAAAATTGTTAGTTATCAAAAGCCATCAATATGCACGATTGTGGATACAATCGACGATGGTTTTTAAATGGTTTAACCCTATTGATGGTGTTTAACGACAATCTATTGTTTTTCATGCAACTACTAAGGCCTTGTTAGAATTTTGAATTTAATGGAATTTAATTTTTACCATTTATTTATTAAGGATTACCATTATGTTAACATTGATTTTTTCCACCTCTAGTGGGTAGTAGTTCGAAGGGGAAGGGTGGTGATATTGCTGCGTTGGAGTAGTATACAAAGTCTTCCACGAAATCAACATTCCCATCATTTCGTTACAAAATCAAGTAAATTAAAATATACAAAAAATATATTTCATATTATACATTTAATAACAAAAATTAACGCACTTCATGTAAAAAAAAATAAAAATCTTAAAGACAATGCTCCGCATTTTTTCGGCCTCTTGTTAATTTTAAACCCAAATATGATCTCATCGAGCTTAAGATTATTTATTTTTCCATATTTAGCTTTAAATTGAACAGTTCCCAATGAGCTTTCGTTACAAAGTCAAGTACAAACAAATATACTACAAAATATTATTTCATATTATACATTGAAGTAACAAAAATTAAAGTATTTTTCCATTTGTGGAGGTAGGATGGGCGGATCACGCCCATATTTTGCAGTAATATCCCAATGAGTGAAAGGTATGTACGTCCAAGTCCGAAGTGAATATGTTCAGTAGTTCAGGAGTTATTAGCATATTTTATTTGTGGGGGAAGCAGTGGGCGGATCACGCCCAATTTTTCAATAACATCCCAATGGTCCAAGGTATATATGATCCAAGTTTGAAGTGAATGTGTTCAGTGGTTCAGAAGTTACGAGCATTTTTATATAATATGTATGTAAACAAATGCTACCGCAAAGCATTTTTAGAAAGAAAAGCTGATGCAATATTGTACATGCGTACATACATAAATACATTCCGCATTCTTGGAAAGGTAGCGTCGCATATAGAAAAATGCTCATAACTTCTAAACCACTTAACATATTCACTTCCAAACTTGGAACATATATACCTTGGACCCATTGGGATGTTATTGAAAAATATGGGCGTGATCACCCACTGCTTCCCCCACAAATGAAATATGCTAATAACTCCTGAACTACTGAAAATATTTCACTTCGGACTTGGAACGTACATACCTTTAACTCATTGGGATATTACTGCAAAATGGGCGTGATCCGCCCACTCCTACCTCCAAAAATGAAAAAAATACTTAAACTTTTGAACCGCCAAACGTATTAGTCTTCCGACTTGGAATGTACAACATATCTATACATGCAGAAATGCCTCCGAAATAATAGAATAACAGTTTATTTAAAAATCAATTATTAGGGTAAAATTTTTACGTAATTAAATTTTCGCGGCCAAGTATTTCCAAATACCTCCGTTTGGTAGTTGGCTTATGTCGTTTAATGCTTTTCATATTAGAACTATAGCTGCAACTTCGGCCAAAAGCTATTACGTGGTACACCACACTTACTAATTACGTGGTTGACCACAACACTCGGCTTATGGCGTGGTTCACCACAGTTGAACTTTTTCACCAAATCATGCCATAACAAAATTTGGCCGAAGTTGCAGCTATAGTATCTATATGCTTTTCATTCTTTATTAACGCTAGATACAGGCTCTACGGAAACATTGCATATTAACTCAAAATGAAAAAATTGGAAAATTTTTGTCAAAACTGGCATCCAAAAATTTCGTGAAATTTTTACTGAGTAAAATAGCCACTTGGAAAATTTCGAGTGGGTAAAATACCCACTCGGAAAATCTCGAGTGGGTACAACTACCCCATGTAAACGCCGTTTAGCCGTGCCTGATCAAAGGAAAGTGTTGGTCATATCATTCATCAATATTGGATATGAAAAAGCTCTGTGCAACATGGGTGCCGCGCGAGCTCACATTTGACCAAAAACAAACGTGTTGATGATTCTGAGCGGTGTTTGCAGCCGTTAACTCGCAATACACCCGAGTTTTTGCGTCGATATGTGACAATGGATGAAACATGGCTCTATCACTACACTCCTGAGTCCAATCGACAGTCGGCTGAGTGGACAGCGATCGGTGAACCGTCTCCGAAGCGTGGAAAGACTCAAAAGTCCGCTGGCAAAGTAATGGCCTCTGTTTTTTGGGATGGGCATGGAATAATTTTTATCGATTATCTTGAGAAGGGAAAAACCATCAACAATGACTATTATATGTCGTTATTGGAGCGTTTGAAGGTCGAAATCGCGGCAAAACGGCCCCATATGAAGAAGAAAAAAGTGTTGTTCCACCAAGACAACGCACCGTGCCACAAGTCATTGAGAACGATGGCAAAAATTCATGAATTAGGCTTCGACTTGCTTCCCCACCCACCGTATTCTCCAGATCTGGCCCCCAGCGACTTTTTCTTGTTTTCAGACCTCAAAAGGATGCTCGCAGGGAAAAAATTTGGCTGCAATGAAGAGGTGATCGCCGAAACTGAGGCCTATTTTGAGGGAAAACCGAAGGAGTACTACCAAAATGGTATCAACAAATTGGAAGGTCGTTATAATCGTTGTATCGCTCTTGAAGGGAACTATGTTGAATAATAAAAACGAATTTTGACAAAAAAATGTGTTTTTCTTTGTTAGACCGGGGACTTATCAGCCAACCTGTTAATATAGCAATTTTAGACAGTTTATTTTTCATAGAAACAAATTAAAATTCAACAAAAAATTCATATCTTTCTTATATTTGTATAAACAAATTTTCGAATTCGTTTTCCTTTGGGGGGGGGGGGGGGAAATTTCCCCTTCCCCCCCCCCCCCCCCCCCGTGGATCCGCGCCTGGTTTTTGCAATATAAATTTTTCATCAAGAATTAACTAAATATAGATTATTTTAGAAACATTCAGGCCCGATATTACAGTGCATACTTAAGTTAAGGAAGCTTGAAGACTTAAGAACACCTTAAGTGTCAAGCGGTTTAACAGTCAATTTTTATCCAAAATTCGCGAAAATTCTTTTCGGCAGGCAACATTTGAAAAAACCTTTATATTTTGCTTATACTTTTTTAAAATTCGTAAAATTAGTGAAATTCCTTCAATATATTAAAATGAAAACTTATTTAAGGAGCACTTAAAATTTGTACTGTTAAAATGCTTTACAGACTTAAGCTTTACTTAAGTGCAAAGGAGACCTTAAGTATGCACTGTAATATCGGGCCTCAGTATACTATTTTTCAGTGAAAAATTTCGAATTAATGTTAAATCAATTAGAAAATCATTAGTTGTTTTAAGGCACGAATTATATTTTTATTGAAATCGCTGAGTGCGATTCCTGCGTGAATATTCAGGGATGGAAGAAAATTCAAACGCTCTTGTCTCATTGTGCTTCTTAAGTAAGACTTTAGTCGTCTTAACGTCGAAAATGACCGCCGAATAGCTCAGGCGTACATTATTTATGTTTCTTTATATTTTTCAAGCTTATTAAGGGTCCTTTTTTGTACATTTGTGCTACTTAAAATGCTCCAACACTTAAATCGTATTTATTTTCATATAAGTAGTGCTATTTTTCTTTTATTAATTAATTAAAAGCTGCAATGATTTTAATAAATTTTTTGATGTACATCAATATCTTATTGCGTATTTCATCATATGTTAGAAGGCAAGCTTTGAGCAATGTTGTTTTCGTTAAATTCCAGCAACATTAAATATGACCAATTTTGAATGTGTGCTATCTTAAGCTATTAGAGTAGCTCAGTATGATAAGCAATCGAAAATGTTTCCTTGCTGAGAAATAATAAGTCCCGCATCATTATCGCCTTTCTCAGATTGGCATTGGCCCCGTTGAGGACAAGAGAAAAATGTTTCCCAATTTTTCTATGGTAAGTCTATTTCATTTTTGAGATAGAGTTTCACGGCTAAGGTGAACAAGTTGCCCCTTTTGAAAAAGAGTGGGATCGATAATGGATGTTTTTTCGGTCTAAGAACATTGCGTGTAGCTAGGAAAAGTAGTTCTTCGGTTATGGATATTTCAATTATGAAAAATACTAATTTTCTATCTTTGAGGCCATTGCGCCACCTCTAGACTTTGCTTAATCTTCATAAATTTGCACACGCAAGTTTTTGATAAATACCAAACATTTGAGCCACTGGCAGACAGAATTGGACAAACTTAATTTTTTCCATACATTTGGCGCCCACCTTAATGTATATGGATTAGAGTGTTTTGGGAAGTATTATTTGGAATATCTTAGAGTACATTTAATGGTAGCTCAGAGCACAAAACTTCAACTCATACTCGTACATAAATATGGGCCAAAGAGTGGACAAAAAAATTTTTTTTTAATTAATTGTATGAAGCTGTGAAATTTATTTAAAATAAACAAAAATTATTTTTCTGCCTCTAGCAAAAAGTTTTGAACCGCCCCCCCTTTCCCAAATCCTGGATCCGCCACTGGAAACAATAAATATGAAAAAGCTTTGTGAACAAAAAATCCAGAAAATTACCTAATGGAAGGAGAAAATGTAAGTTGAATAAATCTACCAACTGTTTTTAAAGGATTCAATTGCCGGCAAAAATTATTTTCGGTCTATTGTTTGTCCTGTTTTGGTCAATTTTTGTTCCTTTCTTGGCGTTTTTAATTTTTAGAAATCTAAAGGAACTTAACCATAAATATATGTGTTTAAGGATGAAATAAAAATGTATAGTATCAGGCGCGTCCTTTTTGAATCCTTTTTGAAATAATTAAGTATATATCTTGGATTATTTAAAAAATTTGTGGCATTATGTATTAAATATGTTATGTTTTATATATATACATATATATTTTACAATACAACAGGATACTTCGAACAATTCTTCTAATAATGGATCCACTAACAGAGAGAATGAATTTAACAATGCTGCGGTAAAATTGAAAATTGCGACAGGCGAGTATACGGTTAGCAACAAAAGAGGTAGAAGCCAGGTGTGGAACGTTTTTGCATACATATTAAATGAAAACGGTGAAGTAATAAAAAATTATGTGGCCTGTAGGAAATGCCAAAACGTTTACAAATATAATTCAAAAGCAACGTCAAACTTGTTGAAACACAAGTGTTACATTCTTTCAAGACAGGCAGAAAGAAGCATAGTGAAGGTTAGTGTAGATTCCACCACAAAGAAAACTTGTTTGGATATGATGACACAATGGATGGTCAACGACTGCCGACCATATTAAATAGTAGAAGACGGTGGCCTGCTTAAGGTAGCCGAATTCTTTATCTCAGTTGGATCGAAATATGGGTGCAATGTAGATGTTGCAAGTGTTTTTCCGCATTCGACAACAGTAAGTCGGAACATTGATGGTGTTTTTAAGAAGCATTTTGAGAAAGTCAAAGCTGAAATAAGTTTTGTGAAAAGTGCCGGATTTGGAATAACAACGGATCTGTGGAGCGACACTTATTTAAAAAGAAATTATTTGTGTGTAACCATGCACTTTAGTAAAAATGGGGTACTGACAAACAGATTGCTTGGAATGCGGTCTATGGAGGGAGCTAGGAGTACAAGTAAGATTTCCTCCTGAATGATTGTTTTTTTGCTCATGCTCGGTTTTTATTTTTTATTTTTGTTGTCCACTTTTTAGGTCAAAATGTTTTCTTAAAAGTCTCCAAAGTGTTGAGTGAATTCGATTTGAGTATCGATGACAAAGTTGTAATTGTAACAGACAGAGGATCAAATATGGTTGCTGGGTTAAGAGACCATACACACATTTTCTGTGTGTGTCATCTTTTGAACAATGTACTACAAGAGGCTACAGAAAAAGTCAATGAAGTGTCAGAGTTGTGCCATTCATGTACTAAGCTCGTTAAATATTTTAAAAGGTCTGGGCTAAACTCAACTCTAAATACTACTCTGAAGAGCTATTCTCCCACTCGGTGGAATACTATTTTTTATTTACTTTCATCGATTGAAAAAAACTGGAATGAAATACACCAGCTTCTGCAAGAAAAAAATGAGCTGTGTAGAGTTAAATATATAAATGTTAACAGTATTAGGTCAATACTTCTTATCTTAAAGCCATTCGAGGAAGCATCAAAGAAATTAGAAGGCGAACATTATGCAACCTTACATCTCACATATATGTTCGTCCATAAATTGAAAAGAATCTGTGTAACTGAACCACAGGACGCAAGTTTTATAAAGGATTTCAAAATTACGCTTTTAAATTTAATTGATTCAAAAGTCATTCAAAATCTATCTGTTATACACAAATTAGCACTTTTCCTTTTTCCTCCGGCAAATAAGCTTTTCCAGTTTTCTGAAAGCGATAAACAGGATGTATGGGATGAATGTAAACGACTTATGTTAAATTATTGTCGGGAAAACAATCAAAATGAGCCAAATTATGCAGTTTCTTCTGTGACCGATGACTTATATGTGGACTTCGTTCAACATCAACAAAATCTTAGTTCTGAGAGTACCACCAACAATGAATTAAACATATATCAAAATCTAAATGTAAGCTTTCATAACGACTTTGATGTTCTAAAATGGTGGGAGATGCATAAAACCGAATTTCCGATTTTGAACAAAGTTGCTACGAGAATACTTTCTACTCCAGCCAGTAGTGCCCCTTCGGAAAGAGTGTTTTCTGTTGCTCGAAATTTAATTTCTGAAAAAAGATGCATGCTCGGCTTTAATGATACTGCAATAAACCAAATTATGTTTTTGCATTCAAATATAGAAAAAAAATAGCTCTAACATAAACTTTATGTTGTTAACGGCTTTCACATTGTTAATAAATTCTGTTTCTGTATTTCCTTGTTTTTTTATGGTTTTTTTTACATTTATTTCAAAATACATGTGTACTCATATGTATTGTGCAGTATTTTCAAATCCTTTATATTTGTTCTATAAACGTCTTATAAATACAAGAAAACAAGTTCACAATATTTGATTTACTTGATATAAATTTGAAATCAAATACTTTCTACATGTGACTACTTGATTTAAAAAAATCAAATTAATGAAATGTTACTAATTGGAAAAAAGCAAATGCCTTGAAACTCGATTTAAATACATTTGTGCAGCTCTCTAATATATAATATATTCTACATATTTTTTAATATTTTTTCATATATGAAGAATATTTAAAATATTTAAAAAAAACATATTTAACATATTTTTAAAATTTTTTTGAAATATGTAAAATCCGATCCCTATTATAATACATATCTTTTTTATATAAAATAAAAAGTTTTTATGCATTTCGATTTCAAAATGAGCTCTTTTTGATGTTGATTTTAAAATCAAAATGAAGCACATTTTGACACTACTTTTGAAAAAGTATTAAAAAAATTTAGTTTGGAATTCAATTTGAAAACCTTATTGCATAAAATATTGTTCGATAAACGCTTTTTTCGCACTCGTGGTATTATAAAACTCGGTTGCGCCTCGTTTTACAACATTTACCACTCGTGCGAAAAAAAGCTTCATTTCGACACTTGTATCGAAAAAATCTATTTATAGTAATTTAAAAAAATCTAAATCACATATTTTTAATTTTTGTGAGACCAAGTAAGTATGATAGGAAAACAATTTTAATTTAAGAATTTCGTGCGAAGATTACGGCTGATTTTTCGTTTAAATATATATTGCCAGAAAATTTAATAAATTAGTGTTTCTAAGTACTTGAGCTGTAGGAATGAAAATTTGATAAGAATTTTAAAAAAAGGACCTAAATTCAGATTTTTAACAGATAAGGGGTATTCACAAAGATGTGTTAAAATCGTTGGAAAGTCGGAAAATCGGAAAATTTCGACTTCTTAAAAAATTTTTAAACTTTTTTTGTATCTTACACAACTTTTTAAGCAGTTAAAAATTTCCGATTGTACAACTTTCCTATTTTCCGACGCCTTTGTGAATACCCCTATAGTCTAAAAATCATAAAATAAAGACAAAATCAGCAACAAGTATTACAGTATGGGAAAGCCTGTCAAAATGCTATATGGCTCCAAATGGTGGGGTGAAGTTGAGTAAAAATCAGCTGACTGTCAATAATAAGTCGAAGAATTTGCGATTTTTAAACATGCCATAACATTATAGTACGACCCTTTTTAGGTAAAATTGAAGTTGCAAACAACAAAGTTGAGATGCTCCTTCATTTAAGAGTACATTTGAGCAGCTGCGGCCCTCGCAAATCAGTATTCAATATTGCATTTAAATTCAACGATTTCGTCAGCGATGCACAAATACTCTAAGTGCAAAGCTTTTATCGATACTGAACCGGGTACTCAAAAGAATTCTTAAAACAAAATAAAACCAAATCAAAAGCAATTGTAATTGTTTTAAGCAAGATAATTCAACATTAAAGGATTTTATATATTTTTAAAATGCACGTTTCAAAATGAAGAAAAGTAAGGGTGTTATAGTAAAGCGAACGTGACCATAGAATACCCTACACAGATAAACAGCTATATAATTTTTAATCGGAGGCTAAACCAAAGCTCAACTTCCTCATTCCACAAAAATATATCGAAAGATTGTTGCTTTACACAATTCAGATGATTTTTGGGGCAGACCATAGTTCTGGAGGAACCCTTAAAAATCGTTCGATTAAGTCAATTTTTGTAGAGGATCTCAACGATTATATAAGAAGTATGTATGCTGTCTTTGGTGCAAGCTCCATCTAAATTTTGGGTGTAAAATTCAATTTCCGAATAACGCCTTTTGGCGCGGCCACTTTTCTAAGATTTGGAATCTTCAATTTATGCCTTTAAATAAGTCCAAATAAATAATTCCACTAAGTATATAAAAAAATGTTGGTTTTAGAGCAGCATTTATGAATTTTATAACAAACCCTAGAACGAAGGGATACCTTTGAGAATCAGACAGACAGAAGGTCTCATTTCTAAAAGCTAAACGTTCAAATTGTAGTCGGTTACTATTTTCACCATCGATTTGCACTATTGACTCGTTCCATTTGGCAACATCTGTCCTCCATGGATGCCACACTCACGTCTAAATTAAACAAGACCAAAAACTCGGAAATCAGTTTTTTGTAGTATGTGAATTTTTCTAATACAAAAAAGAAAAATTAAATGTTAAAAGAAATTCTACAGTTTAAAATGGTATAATCATTCTTTAAAAAACTATATAATATCTGATTTTCTCCGGTTATAAATGAAAAAAAATCCCTAAAAAAAACTAACTACTTGTACTTGCCCAATTTCTAGAGACGACAACAATACCCAAAGAGGCATCGTGGTGGATTGCCTGGTATGCCGTGTGGTTGTTGTTGCCTTTGGTGAATTGCCTATTAGCTTTGTTGAATTGCCTATTAGCACGTTTCTCATACTGTAATACTTGATCAGCAAGATGCTGATGTGTTACTAAATCAGGGGTCGGCAAAATGGGTATGTAATTGTGTGAGTGAGAGCAGAGCGGCTACTAAAAATAGCCGAAAATAAACAAAAAACTGCTGAAACTAGCTAAAAATAAAAGCTAGAAGTAGCATAAAAGAGCTGAAACTGACGGAAAAAGCTATAAATTTCCGCATACCCGCTCTCGATGTTGCATGCTCGGCTGATCCCGTCAAACCAGTGTTGCCAGATGGGTCTTGTGAAATTCTGCTAGACAGCGCTTCATTTTCAGCTAGATTCAGCTGAATTCAAAAATGACAGTTTTCGTATACATTTTTAGGTTACTAAAAAAAAAAAAAGGTATGTCACTTCTAGTCTACTCCTCCAATCATTTCAGTTCTTTCATTTGCTTGAAAACAAAAAAAACCTTCCCCCCGATTTCACCAAGCTATTTAAATAAAACTTAAATGAAACGAACTTTCTAATCGCGTATAAATAAAAGGTAATTTTTATTTTATTTCATTTAAATAGCTTCGTGAAACCGTGGGTTACTTTTTTATCTTAATAAAAAAAATGTATTTATATAAAATAACACTTTATACGTACACATATAATAACAACTCAAAGTTTTAAGCACAAAACATTTCGGCGTTGTTAAACTCTGATATTAATTCCTCCATTTCTTTTTCATCTTCATTATTTAAACTTGTGGAAGTTCCAGTATTCTTACAAAGACCAGCACCGCAAGTAATGTTGTATTTATCACAACATCGAATTTTCCTTAGAACATCTTCTGGAAATTCATAATTTCTACAGCATTTGTTGACACGACGGAATCCGAAACGGACCAGCAAAATTGCGTTGACCATTTCCACCATCATCTTATTTCGCGATTTTGATTTCACAATATTCATCTGGCTAAATACGCGTTCAACGTCTGCATTTGAATATGGCAATACAAGGACGCTAAGGGCAAATTTGACTAATTCTTGGAACGGATTTGTACCGGAAGCGTCAACGTAATGCCTCGGCGTCGAAAAGGGCTTGCTTGCTTCTTTATGCTTGTTTGAATTGGAGTGTTCTCTTAGAGTGTTGTGTTTTGCCTCCAACGTACATTTACAAAATCTGAAAGAAGCATTTAATTATGGCTTAATTATTTTATATAATCTTTCTAATTCTTTTTTTTTTTTTTGCTTAAAATTTTTCACAGGTACATTTTTAAACGTAAATTTCTCAAAAAAACAGTTTTTGAAGCCTATACAATAGCATTTCATTTCAAAATATATTTATTTTCTGATTAACTGCTAAATCAATCAACATAAATTAATGGTAAATTTCTAGATGTTGAGTTTAGTGCAGTAAAATTATATCAAACCTGAACAAAGTGTTTACAAAAAATTTGAATTCTGCCAGTTTTGTGGTTAGTTTTAATTTTTCTTTCCCAAGTTATATTAATTCACTCTTTTCAGTTGTTTCCCGAAACGGAGAAAAACAAGACTGCATTTTTCAAACATACATATATCCCAAAACAAGTACGATTAAATATTAATATTTCTTGAATGAAATTTTTTTTTAGGAAACCGCCTTCCATGTGGAACAGAACACTTAATATATTTTATGAATTTCCGTACCTGCAATAAGCTTTGGATTCGTCTCCTGTTGCTCGCATTAGCCACGATTTAAAATTTTCCTCTGCCAGCCATACATTTCTAAATTTTTGGACATAAATTTGCTTCTTAACTTTGCGAAGCGACATTCTATCAGATTTAGTTTCTTTACTAAATTTCCACGAATCTCCCCAACGCTTCAATATAATCCGTTATTGGCATTTATAAGCAAGCAGTTGACCAGTATTCCCAGATCAAGAAAATTTTTCTCTGGCTAATCTCAAACGAGTCATAAGCTTTTTCGGGTATCGTAGGGGAAAGACCCAAAATGTGGTTCTTTGATTACCAATGGAACATAACATTTTTTCATCTTTTTGCAAACGCCTAAAGATCATGAGTTCAAATTCAGCTAAAAATCTGCCGATCAACAGTAAAATTCCGCTAGATTTTCAGCTATCCGCAATAACGAATTTTTCTCAGCTGCCCAACTTCAAAATCTGCTAGATCTAGCTGAAAATCTGCTGATCTGGCATCACTGCGTCAAACTGAGCCAAGAGCGTAAGCAATACATGTGAGTGGCTGTCGCAAAAATTGTTCCTAGCGTGCCGACCCCTGTACTAAATCAGGGGTCGGCAAAATGGGTATGTAATTGTGTGAGTGAGAGCAGAGCGGCTACTAAAAATAGCCGAAAATAAACAAAAAAATGCTGAAACTAGCTAAAAATAAAAGCTAGAAGTAGCATAAAAGAGTTGAAACTGACGGAAAAAGCTATAAATTTCCGCATACTCGCTCTCGATGTGGCATGCTCGGCTGCATGTAGGACTGTAGGTCTAACTGTCGACGTCGAAAAGCCTCTGCCGCGATGGGGATATACACCATTAGGCAGGCATAGGAAATTCAACAAATTGGGGATATTCACCAAAAAGCTACCAACAAAAACCTTAAGCAGGAATAGGAAATTCAACTCTTTCGAGAAATTCACCAGAAAGCTACCAACAACAATACGGGCAGACAAAAAGTGGCACTATGATGCCACTTGCAAGAAAATTATCAAAGAAACTCGGCGTCGGCTCGGTTTTTTATATTGCTTGAAAAGTTCATAAGTGAAACTTTATTAAATTTATTACGATATGTTTTTGCTTGATGTGCACGAATGTTTCCATTTTGTAATAAATTTACATACATTTTTGACTACGGCTACGAATTTAATTGTACATAGAATTTAGCATTTTTGCTGAAATAGTGTGATCAAAAAGTTATGTAGACAGGGTAGGACTAAAAAAACAATTTCTGTTTCTCCTTGATATTGCGATTCCTTGATTATTTTTATGTTTTTCAAGCTTTTCATATGATTTATGAGTTTGGTAGATATTTTATATGTAATGTACTCGAAAATCTCCCAAAATTAAAAAGAAAAGTGGCAATGCTTTTCACCACAGCAGAGCTAAAGATTTCGCTGCCATTGCATGCTTCTCTTTTCCTCATGCTATATGCCTATGTTGAAGCAGCGTAGCTCTAACACATTGCAGGGATTAGAAAGAAGAAGAGTTAGACCTATAGTCCTATATGCTCGGCTGCTCCCGTCAAACTGAGACAAGAGCGCAAGCAATACGTGTGAGTGGCTGTCGCAAAAATTGTTCCTAGCGTGCCGACCACCTGTACTAAATACGACTGTTCGAAATTGAAATAGACATACAGCCTTAGAGCCTATAGCCATATATTACTCGGCTGATCCGTCACTTGAGCAAAAAAATGTGTGTGCGTGAATTGCAGTAGCCGACCCCTGTACTAAATACACTTTCGAAATTGAAATGACATACAGCCTTAGAGCCTATACCATATATTACTATATCTGGCACTTGGCAAAAAATGTGTGTGGTGAATTGAAGTAGGCCCCCTTTGCATGCATTCTTATGGAAAAATCAAAAACGTAGCACGACCCCGAGAAATTCCGGGTCCGGTCTAACAAATATGTCAAAATCTTGTAACATGCCTTAAAATGTTTGTTATGACTTATATCTATTTGAATGTTTCTCAAAGGTTTTCTGTAAGAACTCATTTTATTTTGCACTCAAATATGGTTTTTATATAATATTACTAATGTTTACGTTAAATTTTCCTCATATTCTTCATCAACGCTAAAGCAGAGTACTCATGCGTCGAATACGACCGATTCGGAACAATGTTTGATTTCAACACAGAACAGCTGATGCGAAATTTTTAGTGATAAAGTAACTAAAATGAGGTGGCGAAGTAAGTATTTCATAACCATAGTTTAGAAATGATGGAAAATGTTTTATTTTTCAGGAAAAGAATATACAATTTCATTTCCACAGAAATTATATGTTTTTATAAATACGATACGATTTAAATCACATTTTTTTTGTTTGAAATATATGCTGTGTTTGCGGTTTTTCGTTACAATATTTGTAAGTACTCGGTTTATTGTTCTATGGACTGAACAAAAAATGAATTGTAGAAGGGCGACATCACTAAAACAGTTTTTGGTTTTTTTAAAAAAGTGTATGCAGTAAGTATGAAAGAAAAGTGATGTTCGAAAATCATTTTTAGGAAATTTATCAATTTTTATTTAACAATTTTTGAAAAATGTCAGTGTTGATCCCTGCATAAAAATAAAATTGATATTTACTTTTACAAGATTTTTTCTTATATAAATCACCAACACCCTTCAAATTTGATGAAATCAAGTCCAATACAAGTGTGTGCTGCCTTAATGTGTGCGCCTGGAAGCTATAAGGATACTCCATAAGCCATATCTCAAATTTTTCGCAGACGAAATTTGCTCATTCTGTGTGCCTAAAACCAAATGTAGAAGTTTTTTTTATAAGTTTTTTAAATATATTTTCCAATACAAAAATAATACACTACCTTCTTTGATGAACCTTGTGTTTCAAATTGTTTCCGACAAGTCTCCCCGTTGAAAGGTATGTTCGTGCATAATTATTGTACAGCTGAAGTCCTTCAAGCAACAGTCCGGAATGTCCGATAGTCCGGCAACGTGCCGGGCCCAAACGTGTGTTTAAGAAACGCAAAAAACAGAATTTATGAATTAATATGTGATGTGTTTAAATTCATAAAAAACAAACTTAACCTTTTTTATCACGTTCGACGATATTCCCATTTTTTAGATATATACTATCAATAGATCGCGGATTGCTTTCATCCTGAAAGCTGGGGAGCACTTCAATGCAATAATTATTTTCATTTTTAATTGAACATCGCCTCGAAAAACGTTGTAAGCGACAAATTTTTTGAACCTAGTTTTCGCACTTTCACTTTCAAAAATATTTCGGCCCTTTTAGCCATTATAAAAAATGTTCCAATTTGGTTAATGCTTGGACATTTCTCAACACTTTCCGACTTTAAAGAAGTGAAATGACTTAGCACCGACTGACTGGGCAAAGTTTCAAACATGTGAAATTTTTCGCTTATAACGTTTTTCAAGGCGATGCTTCAATTTCCTTCTATTCTTCCGTCAGTATGGAGACCTTACCAATTCGAAATTCTCCAGTTCAGCTAAAAATTCCAAGTTTTCCTGTTGGATGAATTGCATGAAATATATTATTCGACTGCATTTCAAACACTTACCTGGCAGCTTTCCAGCATTTCTCTCGTAACAGCTTTGACTATTTACAGCTGTTAAGACTAATTTAAAGGCTTTAATATTTAAAATGTTCGAAAACATTTATCTGGAACAACACAGAACTAAAAATATTTGTATTTGATAAAATCTTAAACCAATAAACAAAAACTGAATTGCCAAATTTCCTTAGAATTTGGTGAAAAATTTAATTGTAAACGATACATTTGTGGTAAACTTAAGAAATTTTCCACTAATACTTTTGGCCCTTGAGAAAAGTTAAGCTTAAACAATAACAAAAAAGTTTTAAGGTTAAAAACAAAAATTTCCAACGAAAATGTTTGAAAATTGTAAATCGATACAATTAAGTGGTAAGTACTTAAGAAAAATTTTCCAAAATTATGCATAAACTACTCTTTTTAGAGCTCCTCAATGAAAAGAGTAAAGCATAAATTATCTTGAAACCAAAAAATTTTAACTAAGGTGCAAAATCAAAAAGTTCCGCAATTATGTTATTACAAAATTGGCAGTACTCAAAAACAGCATCACAATTCACCAGGATTTCTTGTTGTTAGGCCCAAAAGTAAATATTTACTGAGATTCATTTTGCACATTAGGAGCCAATTCGCAAACTCGTAAAGGTAAAGCCTATACACGCCCTTGAACTTCAAAGTATGCCAAAATTTAAACCTTCGAATCTTTATTTCATTTGAAAAATGTGCCGCAATCACTGCCTGGCTTTACTTCGCATAAAAAATGGACATGTTCATTTTTGGCGAAGTAAAGCAGGCAATCGCATCAAAAACCCTGACACAAACTTGAATTG
>JAIPUU010000361.1:0-24588 GCA_020466095.1 Chlorops oryzae
TAACAAGCTTTATTAGTGATGATTACTTGGAGTACATTAAGGACCAAAAGTCCTCTTATGGAATGTGGAAAGCCTTATGCGACGCTTTCGAGAAAAAGAACTGCCAAAGCCAAACCCTGGTAAGGAAGGAGTTAGCAAATCTGAAACTAAATGACGGTGGTGATCTGATGTCGCACATATTAAAATTCGAGTCATTAGTGCGTCAGCTAAAAGGAGCTGGAGCAAATCCTTCAGAACAGGATTTGGTGTCGCAGCTGTTTATATCGTTACCTGGTACATATGATGCAGTTGTCACAGCTATGGAGAACCTCTCTGATAATGATCTGAAGATATCCAATGTCAAGACTCGCTTCTTAGCTGAAGAACAAAAACTTAAAAACCGCGCAAGGGAATCAATATCTCAAAATGCAGTTATTGCTTTTCAAAGCAATAAGAAAAATATTAAGAAACGATTTAAAGGAAAGTGCAATAATTGTGGAAAATTTGGTCACAAAGGTGCAGACTGCAGAACAAAGAACAATAATGTGGCTGCAAATATCACGACTGGAGTAAGTTTTATGGCTGATGCCAGGAAAAAGGAAACAAATTTTCAATGCACATCAGAAGTTGTGTTTGCGTTGGACTCGGGAGCAACCGATCACTTTGTAAAGGAGCAAAAAGCATTTTCGGAACTCTATACCTTGGAGAATTCTAAAGAAATTTTTGTTGCGAAATCAGATCAGTCCATTCTCGTCTCAAAAGTTGGAACTTTGGAAGGATTGAGCAGCACTGGAACACATATTACACTGAAGAACGTGCTATACAGCACTGAATTCAGAGAAAACTTACTGTCAGTAAGTAAAATGGTAGAGGCCGGGATATGTATAAAGTTTGAAGAGAATCAAGCTATCATTTCGAAGGATGATGTTGTCATCGCTAAAGCTGAAAAATTAGGAAATCTATTCCAAATAAAATTGAAGATTCAAAAGCCAGCGGCATTTATGTCAAAATCAGAGAAAGGAAATCTTTGGCACAGGCGACTGGGACATATCAGCAGCAGTGGCTTGAATGAATTAGTCCGTAACAATATGGTTACAGGCATTGATCAAGTGTCATTTGATGAGTTCTGCGATATATGCACTCAAAGTAAGCAATGCAGAAAACCTTTCAATGGGATGCGTCCTAAATCAGCCAGACCACTTGAGCATATACATTCTGATGTTTGTGGACCCATTTCTCCTGTAGCTTGGGATGGCAGTAAATATTTCATTACATTTATAGATGATTTTACACATTTCATAATGGTCTACTTGATGAAGAAGAAATCGGAAAGCTATGAGAAATTCAAAGAATTTGAAGCAGTAGTAACAGCTAAATTCAACTTAAAAATATCAAAACTAACAATTGACCAAGGCCGAGAATACAAATCAAAAGAAATGGCTCAATTCTGCAAGTCCAAAGGGATTCAAATTCTGGAAACTATTTCGTACTCCCCTCAGCAAAATGGAGTAGCCGAGCGGTTCAACCGTTCAATAATCGAAAAATCTCGCGCAATTATGTTACAATCCAGCGCTCCAAAATATTTATGGAGTGAAGCAATTTATGCAAGTGCATATATCATAAATCGAAGTCCAACAAAAGCGCTACCAAATGGAAAAACACCTGCGGAGATGTGGTATGGGGTAAAACCTTGTGTCTCTAAGCTCAGGACTTTTGGAAGTCAGGCGTTTGCATGGTTACCTGATCAAAAACGTCGGAAATTGGATGCTAAAAGTGTATCCCTAATTGTGATAGGATACTGTCCTAACGGATATCGGCTTTGGGATATAAAACAAAACAAAATTATTTCAAGTCGTGATGTAACATTCAATGAAAACCGTTTTCCATTTGAAGATTCGTGTTAATGTGAGGGGCAAGGGAGCAAGTGGACGTACCTGGTATTCCGCTGCGGTGGTTTTTTGGTTGGAGGCTGCCGAGCACGTAGAGTTATATTTTGTTTTTCCCCTTTTTTTTGTTTACGCGACGCGGTTGTGTGATGTTTTGTGAATTAAAAAAAATCTGCCTTCTTGGCGTATATATATATAAAAATTAAGTAAAAAAACTTAAACAAATTTGCCTTCTTGGCGATGGGTTTTTTTTGTTTCTGTACTTCACGCTAATGCACTTGAGTTCTTTTTTTTTTTTTCTTATTTTTAGTTCATTAATTTTCGATTTAGATTTTTTTTTTGTTTTTTTTTTTTTTCTTTCGTAGGTTGAATTTTAACTTATTGTTTCGGAGGGCGATGGTGCGCGCACAAACGGTCAGGGCGAGATTATTTTTTCGAATGTCCTCCGTTGAACGGCCAGAGCTCGCTCGAGCTCGAACTTTTTTTGTACCAAGAAAAAAAAGGAGATTTGACTAATTCGCCGCGCTTTAAAGGTTCGGCTGCGTAGCTGCGGCGGCGAACACGAACATACTGCCCGCCTTGCGCTACGCAACCATAATTCCCTGCTTACCTTTCCCTCTGCAGCAAGAATTCCTGGACCTCTCGCAGCGCCTCCCGCACCCTCTCGCGATCGATGGCCCTTACCGGATATCGGGAGGGACTTCCGCTCGATGTTGAAAGCGTCGAGGGCGAATGGCGGAAGGGAGAAAGGGCAAAGCGGACTCGAGGTCTCTGCCGAGACAACGCCCCGCGAGCAGTTCCCCTGGTGAGATGGCGATGACGCTCGGGCCCCGGCCCTGCACGACAGGAGGATGGTGACGGGCGATAGCGGTCTGAGCTCGGTGCTTGCTGTCGGGGAAGTGAGGCTGGCCGGCGTGGATGGTTACGGATGGTCATCTCCAGGATGCACTTGAATGACTCTCCCTTTTCTCCATTCAAACGGGGGCAATTGAGCATCCATGACGACGACAAAATCATCGACCTTCATATTTGGTTGTGGTACCTTCCATTTATCCCTTTTGTGGAGACTCAAGAGATATTCTGACTTCCAACGTTGGGCGAAGCGATGATGAAGAATTTTCACCTTTTCCCATCTCGTAGTGAGCGGCAAGTCTGCTTGGGGTTCTTCGGGCCAGGCGGTGAGAGGGGCTCCTCGAAGGAAGTGACCGGGCGTCAATGCCAGCAGATCTGAAGGATCATCGGACATCGGAGTGAGGGGACGCGAATTTAAAACCCCCTCTATGCGGGCCAGCAGGGTGGCGAATTCCTCGAACGAGAACTTATGTGGCCCGGCAACTTTCACAAAATGAAGCTTGAAGCTCTTGACCGCCGCTTCCCATAGTCCACCCATGTGAGGCGCGTGGGGCGGGATCATATGCCATTCGAAGCCGTGCAGTGAATATTTCTGTTGAAGGTCGTCAGTAGGGATGTGCCGGATAGTGAATTTGCCGGATAACCGGATATCGGATATCCGGTAAAAATATGTAGCCGGATACATAGTATCCGGCCGGATATCTGAAAATTTTTTTCTCTATATGAAATTGTACTTTCGCTTTCCACAATTGAACAGATTGTCCGAAATAAATGATTTTGTGGCAACGCCGTTCATTGGTATAATATAGAGCTGGAAAACATTCGATTCCACCATTGATATTATCGATGTTTTTAAATTTCATTAAACTAAATTAATTATTTATCACAAAAAATAATAACCGAATCTAGTTTATGGTAAAAAATAGACAATCGCATTAAAAATTTGGATAATGCTTAAAATTAAAAAAAAACATCAATCTGATTGTAAGTATCTAACTAATATCGATGTTTTTCAATTTCAAGCATTATCGAAGTTCATACTACGACCGTCTATCCTTTTCCATAAACTACTAAGTTTGTTAGTATTTAATTTAAGATCATTTGATTTAATTTATTTCGATCAATATCTATTAAAAGAAATTTAAAAACATCGATACCATCGATATCGATAATATCGATTGCTTTTGGGCTCTAGCATAATCAGCTGCTCTGATCTATTTTGCACGTTCAACAAAAAGCAAAACTCAAAGATGGACAAATCAAAGTTTGCGGTATGTATCGGTATCCGGCCGGATAGTAGTGATATCCGGTGGGCTTGCCGGATATCTAAAAACCAGCCGGATACGCCGGATACCGGATAGTTACCGGATATCCGGCACATCCCTAGTCGTCAGCAGCGTTCGAAAGAAAACTTGCAAATTCAACATCCAGAGCGTTTTTAGCCCCAATGAAATTTCGACCGTTGTCGGAAAAAACCCGTTTTGGCAGGCCTCGCCGTCCGACGAATCGATCGAACGCGGCTCGGAAAGACATCGTGGATAATTCTGAACATAATTCGAGGTGCACCGCCTTGGTGGCGAAACACACGAAAACGCTGACATAACCTTTTAGATATGGTGCGGTCCGAAGAGCAGAGGTCTTGATGTCGAATGGTCCGGCGAAATCGACACCGGTATGCGTAAATGGTAGCGACAACGTCGATCTCTCAGCTGGTAGTGCGGCCATCATCTGGGTTTTTAATCGTTGCTTATGGATCGTGCATATATGACACCGGGTGATACAGCTCTTGATTTTCCGTTTCAAACGTGCGATGTAGAAGGTTTGTCGAACCATGCGGAACATGAGTTGCGCACCGCCATGCAGGAGTGTTTTGTGGACGAAATCCAGATAAAGGCGGCAGAACGTTGACGCAGCCGGTATGATGATCGGATATCTCTCATCGGGTGTAAGATCTGCATGTATCAATCGGCCATTGACGCGCAAAAGTCCATCGTCATCGAGCATGGGGTTCAAGGGTAACAGTTCGCTCTTTTTCCCGAGCGGCTTTCCTTCGCTCAGGTCCTGATATTCGAGTGGATAGTGAAATGTTTGCGAAAACAAAATTAGACGATTTCTCGCAACCGTCAGCTCGTCTTGTGAAAGTATGAGTGTGGTCGGCCTCGGCGCGAGCTCTCTTCGCGCTTGCTTGTAAAATCGCAGTACAAATCCGAGTACTCTCAAAGCTCGGTCGTAAGATGAGAATCTGGCTAGGAGATCCTCAGTCTCGGTGATGGTAGTGAAGGCGATCGTTTTTCGTTCTTCGATAATGGAGGCTGGTGGCGCCTCAATTTGGGGCCATTTTGCGGGTGGCTCCACAAGCCAGGACGGTCCATGCCACCAGAGCATATTCTCATGTAGATCTTGCGCTAGCATCCCGCGCGTTCCCAGGTCAGCCGGATTTTCCCGCGATCGAACATGGTGCCATGGAGTACTCCCAATATTGGTCAGAATTTGGGAAATTCTGTTCGCGACGTAAGTTTTCCATGCATTTGGAGGGCGCTTCAGCCAACACGATCGAGGCATCAGTCCATAAAACTGTTTGATGTTCATGAATATGTAGTTGAGCTTTGACCGCTTTGATCAGCTTGGAAAGCAGAACTGCGGCACAGAGCTCGAGGCGCGGCAAGCTGACAGTCTGAAGCGGCGCCACTTTGGATTTCGCCGTAAGCAAGTGGGCGTAGACTTGATTGTGGCTCTCGATGCGAAGATAAAGGGCTGCACAATATGCTCGCTCCGAAGCATCGCAGAATCCGTGAAGTTGAACGGAGGCGGTGGGGTCGTAATGGACCCATCTCGGAATAAGGATTTGCTCGATGAATGGCAAATCAGTTACAAAGGCATGCCAGCGCTCCAAAGCTTCATTTGAAGCTCGTTGATCCCAGTCAGTGCATTCGAGCCACATTTGTTGCATCAGAACCTTGGCTCGAATGATGATCGGAGTCAGCCATCCCGCTGGATCAAACAATTTCGCGATATCGGATAGGATGTGGCGTTTGGTGGTGGACTTCGCGGCGGAGTGAGTACTTAACTTGTAGGAGAAACAATCCGTGACAGCATTCCATCGAATTCCTAACATTTTTGCATCACTGGCAGATCTGATCTTCAAAAACTCGGCGTCGAGAAGATGCGAGGGGGCGACGTCTTCCAATAACGTTGGATGATTCGCAGTTATTTTCCTCAATGGAAATCCGGCGGATCCGAGCGTACGTATGAGCTGCTCCTTCGCCACACAGACTTCTTCCAGCGTATGTCCGCCGGCCAGGACATCATCGACATAGGTTTCGTTTTTCAAAATGAAGGCTGCTGCTAAAAATGGAGCACAGTTGACGCCAAATGTGACTGTTTTCAGCTCATAGTCCCGGATCGGCGGCGTCTCATTTTCGCGGAATAAGATGCGCTGGAATGCCCGATCCTCTTCATGCACTCGAATCTGTCGGTACATCTTTTCAATGTCCCCATTGAAGACGAAACGGTAGAGCCGCCAATTGAGCAAGAGGATGACTAGGTCTGATTGCAACACCGGTCCCACGTGAAGTATATCATTCAGCGACAGGGCGGAAGATGTTTTCTGCGACGCGTTGAAAACGACTCGTACCTTGGTGGAGGTGCTCTCAGGCTTCATCACCGCATGGTGCGGTAGATAGAACGAACGGAAATTATTTTCTCGTGTGATCTCGAAATCAGGGCATGGTCCCATATGATCGTATGTGAGATACTCGGACAGAACGGAATTATAGGTGTCGCGCATAAGTGGCTGCTTTGCGAGCCTTCTCTCCAGGCTCCTATACTGCGTCAGCGCTCCAAATCGTGACGAGCCCAAGCGAAGAGCGGCTTTGGAGAATTCATCCTTAAATGGTAGACGCACGACGTATCTACCATCCGAATTCCTAGTGGTGGTTTGAGAGTAAAATTCTTCACAATAGATGTCTTCTGGAAGAAGAGGAGGGGAGGTCGTGATTTCTTCCTGCTCCCAAAACGATTTGAGTAACTCGTGGAGTGACTCGTGGGGATCTCCGGAGGAGACTTGCGTCGTAAACGCGTCGGTGGTTTCGCTGGCGATCGGCCCACTCAAATACCAACCGAAAACAGAATTCTGGGCAATAAGGCTTCCTCCGACATTCATCTTGACGCCCGGCCGCAGTAATTTCGGCATGATATCAGACCCGATGACCATATCGATGCGGGCTGGATTCATAAACCGGGGATCGGCGAGCTCCAACGATGAGATCTCGTGGGGATCCAAATTGGAGACCCTTTTGGCCGGAAGCCAATTGGTCAATTTCGGCAACACCACGGCGTCGATTTCTTCCTCGAACGAAGAACGAGGTGATGCGAGCGTGATGGTGCACTCCTTTTTCGCGATTTGGGTGCATTGGCCACCCATGCCGGATACGTTGCAGATTTTATGAGTCGTCGGCAAATTCAACTGCAGCTGCATGCGTTCCGTTAAAAATGTTCTCTGCGAACCTTGGTCTAAAAGCGCCCGGACTAGGAATCGTTCTCCATTATGTAGGATCTGCGCGATGGCCGTTGGCAAAAGCACCTGTGTCTGACTGATGGAGACGTGTGCGTGTGTCTGAGACGTGGAGGGGATGCTCACGGAGCTCGAGGCCTCTGGTTGCGCATGGAAATGCGGCGGTTGGCTCGTCGGAGACGGGCCCATCTCCGGAAGAGATGTCAAAGAGGGGGTAGAGGCTTTCGTGTCCGTTGTTGCAGCCGCGCTCGCAAAATGCAACAAAGTGTGATGTCGCTGTTGGCACTTCGCACAGTTGTGTGTACTGGGGCATTTGGACCGTTGGTGATTGATAGCGAGACAGTTGAGGCAGCGCTTCGATTTCGTAACAAGTTTAAATCGCTCCGCGACTGGCATCTTCAAAAATTGGGCGCATTGGCGTAAGGGATGGTTTCCGTTGCACAAGGGGCACGACCCTGGAGTCTGATCCTGAGTGTGGAAAACGTTGGTCGATGAAGTTGATTGGTTTGCAGATAGAACCGGCGCTTTCACCTTCGTGAAGCTTGAAAGGCGTTCGACGACCTCATAGCGGTTGCTGAGAAATTCGTTCATCTGTTTCCAAGTCGGCAGCTCTCGATGCGATGAGAGTGACTGCTCCCAATGTGCGATCGTAGCGGCTGGCAGGCGGCTGGAGCAAAAATGAACGAGCATGGCATCCCAAAAATCGACCACTCCTTGGCTTCTCATCATGGTGATACAATCGTTGACTGTCGTCTGAATTTTCAAAATTCCTTCGCTGGTCTCGTCTTCAATCGCTGGCAGATCAAACAAGGTCTTCAATTGGTGATCGATTAAAATGCGCTTGTTCTCGTACCGCGCTTGGAGAGCCTCCCAGGCGTGCGAAAAATTCGATCCACACAGGGGGTATCCTTTGACAATCGCTCCGGCGGCGCCTGTCGTTTTATTGTGCAAATAATACAGCTTTTGTACAGGTGGCAGTCTCGGGTTGTTGATGTACACGGCCGTAAACATGTCACGAAATGCTGGCCACTCGTTGTATCCTCCGGAAAAATTTACAACGTCACACGGGGGCACTCGAATAAAATGATCTTCTGGCGGCATCTCAGCAGATGGGGGAGACGTCCTTGTGCTGGATAGTGGTGGATGGGAGTGAGAATGCATCCGTAGCAGATCCTTCAGCTGAGCGTGCACGATAACTTGGAGGTCGCGACATTCATTATACGTCCCTTGAGCCAGAGCGGCAACTTCATCATGCCATGCGTCGTTTGAGCGGGCCGCGTCGTAAGTCTCTTGAACCCGCTTCCAGCAATCCTGAATTTCCTCAAATTTAATCTCGAGGAGTGACTCTGTTTGATTCAAGGGGTCAGACTGCATGATAATATCGCAGTAGCTCTTAAGCTGCTGTACCGCATCGTTGAATTTCAAATCAAAAGACATGTCGGCAACTTTGATGAAATTGTGTCACAAAATCAGGTGCCGTGCTTCCGGAATAAAGATAAAAATTATTTAGTAATATCTCAGCAAATTAACGAATATACTCGCCCACGCTTAAATTTGATTTTGCCAAACGCAAAATTATCGATGTGACGATGGATAAGCTAAGCGTTGTCAGGTGCGGCAAATACCGGTCGTAGGACACTATGATGATCGAAGGCGTACGAGCCCCTTTCAAGTCCGTCACAAACGGACGTGTGGAAAATGCTTCGCAAAAGAAAAAAAATAATAAATTTGCAGCCGTGGCAACGAATCGTTCTAAATTCCTGCGCTGCAATATAAATTTATGTTGACAATACAGTGCGAACGATGCCGACAGTAGCGCACTTCAGTTCCAGACCTTTATTTTCGCAACATCCCCACAAATTCCTGGTACCCCAGATTTAATATTAAAAAATCCAAACGAATTAATAAATTTTATTAAAATCAAATTCCAATCTTTCAAAATATCAGTAAAAATCAGCAATTCCAATTTAAGAAAATGCAATACGCCAAGAGACAAATTCGAATGATTTTTTTCTAATGTTTGCCCACTGTCGCAGAATTTCATGCACGCTGGCTAAGCCAATTTCTCATACGCGCGGGCAGAGCACAGACTGCGCGTAAGCAGCGCACAAGCAGCAGAGGAAAATGAGACTTTCAATAGCGATCGACAGAACGACCGAACGACCGAGCTTCAAAGCGACGCTTTCAGTTGCCTTGTCACTGCGGCGAAAAGCGTAAAAAACGAGAGCTTGTGCGTGTGTGTGGTTGCAGGCGAACCGCGATTCCAATAGCTGTGGCAAGTTCGGCCGCACAAATTCCACTCGATCACGTTTGATGTTCGATGCGACACACTGCGTGGCAACTGACCAGCTCAACAATTGTCCCGTACGAAGTTGGAATAGCAGTACAGGCGCTATTGCAAAGCAAAGCAATGAAACAAAAAAAGGAAAAACAACCGCAAGGCCTTGATGCTGGCTGTGTTCGTTCGCAAAAAAAAGGGAACGAGAAATCTAACGCTGCTGGCAGACCCGTTATATGGCTGTTGGTTTGCGATATTCGTTGTGCACAAAAACCACCACCAAAGGCGACACGGATGTGCGAGCGAGAAAGGTGATACGAATATGAAGGGAAAGGATGAGTCGAAACGGTGATGTGTGTCACGTGCCTGGATCGTGTTGCCCTTGACTTTTCTGAAGGGCAAATAGCGGTAAAGGGTGACACACACGTGGCCTATTTTCTCGATCTTTCCGTCCAAGGATTGGTCCTCCAGAACCTGTTTCCAGGCTCCTGGCACGGGATCGCCAAATGTTAATGTGAGGGGCAAGGGAGCAAGTGGACGTACCTGGTATTCCGCTGCGGTGGTTTTTTGGTTGGAGGCTGCCGAGCACGTAGAGTTATATTTTGTTTTTCCCCTTTTTTTTGTTTACGCGACGCGGTTGTGTGATGTTTTGTGAATTAAAAAAAAATCTGCCTTCTTGGCGTATATATATATAAAAATTAAGTAAAAAAACTTAAACAAATTTGCCTTCTTGGCGATGGGTTTTTTTTTGTTTCTGTACTTCACGCTAATGCACTTGAGTTCTTTTTTTTTTTTTTCTTATTTTTAGTTCATTAATTTTCGATTTAGATTTTTTTTTTTTTTTTTTTTTCTTTCGTAGGTTGAATTTTAACTTATTGTTTCGGAGGGCGATGGTGCGCGCACAAACGGTCAGGGCGAGATTATTTTTTCGAATGTCCTCCGTTGAACGGCCAGAGCTCGCTCGAGCTCGAACTTTTTTTGTACCAAGAAAAAAAAGGAGATTTGACTAATTCGCCGCGCTTTAAAGGTTCGGCTGCGTAGCTGCGGCGGCGAACACGAACAATTCGAATAATGCAAAAGTTCGAAATGATCTATTGATCCACCGTATTGAACAAGAAGGGGAAGTTGGAAATAATATCGAAGAGAGTTCGGTTTCGAAAAATGCGGTTGATAATAGAGAAGGTATTGTAGAACCCAGATCTTACCAAGAACCACAATTTCAAGAACCAGAAACCTTAATGCCACCTGAAGATGTCCAATGTGATCAACAGAGCAGTACTGGAGAATCCACACTAAGAAGAAGTGAAAGGATAAAACAATTACCAAACAAATTTTCAGAATACTATCATTCACTGTTTGAAGCTTTTTCAATTTCAGATTTAGTACCAACCACTTTTCAGGACATAGAAAAATCCGTAGATCGTGATAAATGGTTGAGAGCCGTGAATGACGAATTGGATTCCATGCAAGATAATAATGTTTGGGAAGTGATAAAGAATCCTGGAAGGATTAAAACTTTAAAATCGAAGTGGATTTTTCGGATCAAGGAGGATGCTCAGGGTAATAAAGTGCGATATAAAGCTAGACTAGTAGCCAAGGGTTATTTACAAAAATATGGCGTCGACTACGACGAAACATATGCACCAGTTGCAAAATTATCTTCAATACGAATAGTTTTTGCTGTTGGAGTCTATAACAAAATGATATTTCATCAACTTGATGTAAAGACAGCATTTTTACATGGTGATCTAGAAGAGGAACTATTTATGGAAGTCCCAGAAGGAATGATGGCTAAGCCAAATGAAGTCCTGAAATTAAAGAAAAGTCTTTATGGATTAAAGCAGAGCCCACGATGTTGGAATACGAAGTTCAATTCTACACTCGTTCAACTTGGATTTAACAGGTCATCCCATGATTACTGTCTCTACACACGCATTAAGGATGATAGTATCATGTATCTAGTTTTATACGTCGATGATGTTCTAATCGCTGGGAATAACCTGTCAGAAATTGAGTTGCTGAAGTTACAATTATCAAAGAAGTTTGAGATGTCCGATTGTGGACATCTTAAACACTATTTGGGAACATCTGTAGAGTATAATCGAGAAGAAGGTATAATGAAGTTAAACCAAATAATTAGCATTCAGAAAATTCTACAAGACTTCGGAATGGCTGATTGCAAAGGTGCTCATACGCCAATGGAAAAAGGACTACAGTTAGCACCAAATCAAAACCCGGAATCCATAGATGAACCTTATCGAGAACTTCTTGGACGTTTAATGTACTTAATGCTGTCAGTGAGACCAGATTTGTGCTATTCCGTGGACTACTTGGGTAGATTCCAACAAAGTCCATCCGAAGATCACTGGGTAGCTCTCAAACGAATTCTGCGGTATCTCAAGAACACAAGTGCCCTCAAACTTGAATATAAAAGGAAGAAAGGTTCATGTAAACTAGTTGGATATGTGGATGCGGATTGGGCATCAAACATCGAAGATAGGAAATCCACAAGCGGATACGTATTTTTTGTATATGGTTGCCCGATTTCCTGGTGTAGTCGAAAACAAACAACTGTCGCTACTTCATCTAGTGAAGCTGAGTATGTCGCTCTAAGTGCTGCCACCTCAGAAGGAATCTGGATAAAGGGAATATTAGAGGACATGCGAGTAATTGACCAAACTGAGGCTTTCATCCTATACGAGGATAATTCAGGATGTATATCAATGGCCAAAAATCTAGAATGCAAGAGATCTAAACATATTGATATAAAACATCATTTTTTACGAGACCACGTTATGAAAGGGCACCTTAAAATTGAGTATATACCTACAACCCAACAAGTTGCCGACATACTCACGAAATCCCTAAATTCTTCGACTTTTATATCAATTAGAAATATGTTATCATTGTCCAATTGAGAGAGGGTGTTGAGTTTGTAAATCAGTAGGCTTTTGAGATTTGAGATCGAAAAGTTTTCTTTAAAACAAAATATTGAAAGTATAAAGATAAGTTTTCGTGTTGTGAAAAATAAATAATATTTCCAAAAACTAATAATATGCTATACCTTATTTGCAGGGATGACCACCACTACAATCAGCGTACAAAAAATGTGCGTGTGTTGGTACAACAAAAACGTACAAATTAAACAAATCAGTTCTCTTCTGAAAACATACTTCGTACAACTGAGCATTCAAATGAATTTTTTTGTTCAGAAACTGGTTTGTGCTTTGCACTGAAAATAAAAATCATGAGTACATTGAAGCAAAATGAAAATCAAAAAGCAAATTTCAAATTTCAGAATTTAAATTGGCACATTCGCCATGCAGTCTTAAATAGTGCTGACGCAAATGGTCCTTTTTAAGAGTACCCATTTGCTTACAGCAAACTAAGCATTGAGCTTTGTTCAAAGAATTCAAAACAAAAAAAAATTCATATTCCCATTCAACTTTAAACATTTTTATTTAATAAAATCTTATTAATATTATTAAACTATTACTATAAGTATAACTATAAAGGTAGGTAGGTAGGTTGAAGTGGCTGCCACTTAGGCCGTTAATCGGCCCATTGTGATACCAATGAGGTTTTCTTGTGTTTTGTGTGAGGGAGTGCCTGTGCCGGGAATCGAACCTCGGACCCTGGGATCAAGAGCATAGCACGCATCCCCTACGCTATCCCAGAGCCACGTATAACTATATAACTAATCCTAAGTTATAAAATTCCAACCTAAAAATTAGTTCGGTTTTTTTTTTGTAAAGCAATATAAAAAATTCAAAAATATTTTTCAGTGTTCTCACACCGCTTTCAAATGTTCGTTCTTTCAACATAAAAGGAATTGTTGCGCAAAATGCGATGCTCTCTCTTTGATTTCTAAACGCTGACCACATATATATGGCAGACCATATAGAACCATGTAGGACTGTAGGTCTAACTCTCGACGTCGAAAAGCCTCTGCCGCTAATAAGAAATTGACCATTAGGCAGGTATAGGAAATTCAACTCTTTCGAGAAATTCACCAAAAAGCTACCAACAAAAACCTTAAGCAGGAATAGGAAATTCAACAAATTCGAGAAATTCACCAGAAAGCTACCAACAACAATACGGGCAGACAAAAAGTGGCACTATGATGCCACTTGCAAGAAAATTATAAAAGAAACACGGCGTCGGCTCGGTTTTTATATTGCTTGAAAAGTTCATAATTGAAACTTTAATAAATATATTACGATATTGTTTTGCTTAATGTGCGCGAATGTTTTCATTTTGTAATAAATTGACATACATTTTTGACCACGGCTACGAATTTGATTGTACATAGAATTTAGTATTTTCGCTGAAACAGTGTGATCAAAAAGTTAAGTGGACAGGGTAGAACTAAAAAAACAATTTATTTTTCTCCTTTATATTGAGTTTACTTAATTAGTTTTATGTTTTTCAAGCTTTTCATATCATTTTATGATTTTGGTAGATATTTTATATGTAATGAACTCGAAAATCTCCCAAAATTAAAAATAAAAGTGGCAATGCATTTCACCACTGCAGAACTAAATATTTCGCTGCCATAGCATGCTTCTCTTTTCCTCATACTATCTGCCTACGTTGAAGCAGCGTAGCTCTAACACATTTGAGGGATTAGGAAGAAGAAGAGTTAGACCTACACTCCTACATGAAAATCAGTCTGCGTCATATAGAACTATAGGTCTAACTCTTCTTCTTCCTAATCCCTGCAATGTGTTAGAGCTACGCTGCTTTAACATAGGCATATAGCATGAGGAAAAGAGAAGCACGCTATGGCAGTGAAATCTTTAGTTCTGCAGTGGTGAAATGCATTGCCACTTTTATTTTTAATTTTGGGAGATTTTCGAGTTCATTACATATAAAATATCTACCAAACTCATAAAATAATATGAAAAGCTTGAAAAACATAAAACTAATCAAAGAATCTCAATATCAAGGAGAAATAGATATTGTTTTTTTAGGCTTAAGGTTGAGGTACAATAGGCACGACAGCCCGACACGACGATGCGTTTTGTCGTATCCTATAAGCTGTGTCGGAAGTCAATATACAATAGCAAGGAAAATCGTGTCGTATGAAAACATATGTTTGTAATCGTTGCGGTCTCTGCAAAAACAAAATAACAAAATGAGAGCATTAAAAGCACACCGAATTTTATTATATGCAACAGCAGCATTCTTGGGTCATCGCAAATACGTTCAGACAAAACAGAATTGCAAACGAAAGTGGTGGGTTAGACCAATATTCAGATATTAAGCGTATTGGAATTGCGTTTGACCAAAAGATCACGGCGTAAGCCAATTCCTGCGGAGTGTCGTCTGGCTTTGACATTGATGTAAGTATTTGTACAATGCCACATCAGTTATGAATACGAATGAATGTTTTATCAGATATTTAGCGCATGGAGGAGCACGTTATACATATGCTCTAAAATTTAAAATGTCAACTTCAAGTGTTGGCAAAATAATACGGGAGACATGCCAGGCTATTTGGGAAGAATTGAGCCCTGTTTACTTATCTCCGCCGAGCTGCAGCGAGTGGATGGATATTGCCATAAAGTTCGAGCAAAAGTGGAACTTTCCACAATGCTTAGGTGCCAGTGACGGAAAGCACGTGTCCATTGTATGTCCTCCCAAAGGAGCATCGAAATTTTACAATTATAAGGGACGTCACAGCATAGTTCTCCTTGCGATTTGTGACGCTGACTATTCTTTCACAATGGTAGATGTGGGAGCATACGGAAGCCAGAGTGATGGCGGAATTTTGGCAAACACTGAGTTTTGGAAGCTCTTGTCCAATAAAAAGCTTTGCATTCCAGGTCCATCGTTTCTGCCGAACTCCAATGAAGAGTTCCCATATTTTTTCGTAGGAGATAGCGCGTTCCCTCTTCAAGAAAACTTAATGCGCCCATATTCTGGTAAGAATACATACAGCCTGATTCTAAATAATCTCGGGGAACGAATTCCCGGTGAATACACTTTTGACGAGGCTAAAATTCTCCATTTTTGAATGAATGGGGATATTGAATTCATGGAAATGAGCCGAATACTCATTCCTATTATTTTCCTGTAACGGGAATTTGTTCTCCGGGAATATTTAGAGTCGGGCGGATATTTAATCTAAGGATTCTAATTATGCATTATATTGCAGGAAACAATTTGACTTCCGAAGAAGAAATTTTTAATAAAAGGCTCTCACATGCACGCGTTACCATTGAAAATGCATTTGGCATTCTTGCGGCTAGGTGGAGAGTATTGCGTGGCGATATCCATGCGCTACCTGAAACGGCTGATAAAGTAGTTAAAGCAGTTGTATGTCTTCATAACTACTTGATGCATACTAAATCTAAGTCATATTGTCCTTCGAATTACGTGGATTCTTTCGAAAATGGACAGTTTACTCCAGGTCAATGGAGAAATGACCAGGAACCTGGTTGTATTTTTTCACTTCCTCCCACAAGGCATCATAACGCTTCCAGATCCAACTACAAATTGCGACAAAAGTTTGCTGTATACTTGCAAAATACTTAATTTATGAATTAGTATAAGCTTTATTTAAAAAAAAGAACAAAAAAATAAAAAATAATTCACAACCTGTTTCTTAAACAAATAAAAAATTTTTTTTAGCCAAACTAAGTCCTAGTAGTCATTACGATCATTGCTCGCTCATCCGAAACTGTTCGAGCTTTTCAGTGACGAAAACCATAACATCACGTTTTAGAAAAGGGAGCGTCCATAAATGATGTCACGTTTGGTGGGGGGGGAGGGGGTCAGCTCATCTGTGACAGTTTTGTGACATAGGGTGGAGGGGGGGTTCCCAAGCATGTTATGTCACACTTTTCATAGTTGTTACTACAAACAAAATATAAAATAAAGATTTTGTTACATTAATTTTTTTATATGAAAAATAGCATCATATTTATAAATTAGTGATATGTGTCACAAAGTGCAAGCTAATTTAAGGTTTAATGTGTTAAAGTAGGCGTGAGATGTCAAACTCCATATAAAAAACATGTTAGCATATTTAACCTTAAATTAGCAATAATTGTGAATTGGCCTATACTGTTTTTTCATATTAATTGTGACGTGACACAGGGGGGGAGGGGGTTAGCTCATATGTAACAGGTTTGTGACAAAGGGGGGGAGGGGTCTAAAAATCGCAAAAAATGCGTGACATCATTTATGGACGCTCCCAAAGCCATATTATATGGGTTCAAATTATATGCTTTTAGAGCCAATTTCACCAAAGGCATTTAAGTTTAAGTACCGATTGGCACTTAAGTACGCATTTAAGTTTCAGCCCGTTTCATCAAATAAAAAATTTAGTTACGCGGAAGTACGGCAGCACCTTTTATTTTTAGTGCAACACCGTCGTAATCAGCTGATTTAAAATATAAATAAATAAGACATGGAGTCCCGCACGTGCGTTCAAAGCAAGAAGTCTATAATTGAGTGCAAACAAACTGATAAAGTTAACGCAAGAGCTATGGACATGATAAATAAAACAAGTTTCCATATACATAAATAGTTTTCTTTTTAAATCAGCTGTTTCCATTACAACAACACAGAGTTGCATAAACTCTACTTAAGTGCCCGATATGGATCACTTAAGTTCGACTTGCCATTTAGGTTGATGAAAATGAAAATCTGTACTTAAACGACGATTTTTACTTAAGTATGCTTGGTGAAATTGGCTCTTACTGTTTCTGCAACGCTCGAGAAAAACAAATCAACGCCATCTGGCTCTTTAGTTGCAACTTGTGCTGATAGAGTATTTAAAAAATCTTTGAAACATTCTGTTCCATCGTCTTGGTTTTTCCTTTTATTACTTGACGACGATGACGAGCTTGTCGTAGACATTGGCGAAATTGTTGGCACTGGGACAGCTGTAATTAACAAATACTATACATTTATAAGTATTAGCATTATGTATATGCAGGCTTACTTTTACATGATTCCGGCGACACACTTTCAAAATCAAAAAATCCTGCAGGCTCTGAATTGCCACTGTATTCGTCGTATTCAATTAAATCTTCATATTCAGTTTCCGTTAAGGTCGTGTCAAGAGTATAATTGCTACAATGGCTAATGGAAAATGTTAAAATCTCCAGAGTGTGTAGAACAACCAAATAACTTACGCCCTAGGCTCAAGTGATTCACTTAAAAACAATAAACTTTCGAAATTTTTATATTTCTTCTTTGTTTCGTCTGCAGCTTGTCCTCTTTTGCCCTTGTATTCTTTTCTGCAACGAATAAACTGATCCCTCAGGGAACGCCATGCCGTCTTGCAGTCTTTTTCTTAAATACAAAATCTAATTAAGAGCAGTCCTCAAAACTTGTAGACACTTAACTTACCATTTGAATTCAGTTTTTTCGCGATTTCTTTCCATAATTGGTCCTTGACATCAGTTTTCTTATAGTGAGGATGTCCTTTGTCATACAGCAAAGGCTTTTCGCGCACTAAATCGATTAGAAATTGAATATTTTCCTGGCTAAGCTTGTTCATTTTATCATGTTTCTGTTTGCTGTTTGAGTTATAAACGTTGAGAATTTTAGTTCCAGAACAGATGTTTTGACCTATCATCCCTGTTTTGAACGTAGCCACCCCTGCTTTCAGAATGTCAAATCGTGTCGCAGCGACAAATATTCAATTTTTCGAATATTTGTCGTATCGTGCTGTCGTGTCGGAGAGCATTGTATATTGCTTCGTGGGCTTCTGTGCATTGATAATCGATTTGACAGATAACGACGACAAAACGCATCGTCGTGTCGGGCTGTCGTGCCTATTGTACCTCAACCTTTACCCTGTTTACATTACTTTTCGTTCAGTGCTGTTTCACCAAAACCACTAAATTCTATATACCATCAAATTCGTAGCCGTAGTCAAAAATGTATATAAATTTATTACAAAATGAAAGCATTCGTGCACATTAAGCAAAAACATAACCTATTACATTTATTAAAGTTTCAATTATGAACTTTTCAAGCCTTATAAAAAAACCGAGCTGACACGGCAGCCACACGTTCAATTTTTGCCTTTCAAGTTCCCATACACTCAAAACATTTTACTAACACACTCACACTTTTAGGACTTGAACGCCAACTTCCCAGCAAACATTTACGCTTACTAAACAATTGGAAGTAACTTGCGCCCGCAAACAAAAGGCTTGGATCCAAGTGTTGGAATTTATTTGGAATTCAAGTGTAAATAACCAAAACGGCTCCCTTTTTATTCAATTGGATTTGAGATTGGAAAACATATAAATCCAAGCAATCGAATTAAATATTTTCCAAGCCTAAACAAGCAGTACCAATCCGATGTAGGCGGGTTCAATCCCCGCTGCGGCGAGGGTTTTTTTTTTTTTTTTTTTTTGAATACTGTGGTAGATAATATAACATTTAAATAATATTTCAAAACTTAGAAGAATATCTAGCTTTCATCCAAACATTTATGAAAAAATTAAAAACAAATTTTTGAATGCACATGTGTATGCATTACGTTTCTGACGACCGGATATGAACCTAAATTTATAACTGCCAACTTTCTTTCTCCCCTCCAAGTGGATCAAATTTTACCTCAGATACCTTTCTACGTCCCAATTTTTCCACAATCTTTTTTCGCCCGCGACAGGAATCGAACTCGAGCCCTCTATGTTACAAATCGCAACACGCTCCCATTACGCTACCGAGAGATCTCATTCGCGCGTGCTAGAATTAATATATTAACGTTCGAAAAAATCGAACTGTAGACACCTCGTATGTATGTACGATGTATGTACGGATTTGCGAAGTACTTGAGAAATTTAACGTTTCCCAAACACATTTGGAAAGCGTTTGGGAAATGTTTGCGAATTTAATATAGCACATATATGCTTGGAAAAAGTTTGGAAAATTTCTTGGAAACAAATGAATAGTAAGCACCTTTGTAAAAAGCTGATGCAAATGTTTGCTGGGTTGACTTCAATTTTTCTTTCAAGCTCCGTTTCAATTTTACGTTCAAGTTTTTAACAGCTGATCATAGTTGCATAGCATTCTAAGTTGTTTCCTTGACGACGGCATTTTGAAAATAAAATTGCCTTTCAAGTTGCGTGCAGCCTACGTCATAGCTTCAATTTTTAAAGAAATTTGACAACCAGTAGGTGCGCTCAACTTGAAAGCAAATTATTGAACGTGTGGCTGCAGTGTGACCCCGTGTTAGGGATGGGTAAATTCGATTTTCGAATATTCGAAAATCGAATAAAATCGATCTTTTGCCCTAAAAGTACGAATTTTTTAAATCGAACATAAGAGGGCCGAAATTCGGTAGAATCGAAGTTTCCACCGAAAATAATCGAATTTACTTGAAAAACGGGCAACACTGAAAACAGATGACATGCTCGGCCATATATTACTATATGTGGCACTCTACAACAACTATGCTTGTTGAGTTGAAGTAGGCCCCCGTTGCATGCATTCTTATGGCAAAATCAAAAACGTAGCACGCCCCCGAGAAATTCCGGGTCCGGTCTAACAAATCTTTTCAAATCTTGTAACATGTACCAAAATGTTTGGTATAGTTCATATACATGTATAAGTGTTCGTCAAATATTTTTTGTTAAAACTCATTTTTTTCGACTAAAATATGGTTTTTATATAATATCAAAAATCTTTACGTGAAATTTTCCTTTTGTTCTTCAACGACGCTAAAGAAGAGCACTCATGCTTCGAATATGACCGAATGTTTGTTAACAAAACAGAACAGCTGATATGAACTTTTCAGTGATGTAGAAAAAATTCTAGCTCGATACCAAACTAATGGCTCAAGTACTTATAACAAATCATGCTAAAATGAATACAAAAACTACTTCTTTTTTGAACTCCTCTCTTGAAAAGGGCACAGCATTGCATAATCTTTCATCAAAAACCTAAAAGGTTGTATACTAAAAAGAAAACATTAAAAAATTTCAACGCAAGAATGCTTAGTTACAAAATTGAGTGAGTACTCAAAACATTCTAGCATCACTAATTCGGTTGTGTTTGGGAGTGCCACATATAGTAATATATGTGCTCGGCTGTCACAACCACAAACATCTCGTCTGACAAAAAAAAATATTTGTCTCAGTTTAAAAGTTATCGTTTGACTAGAAACATAAAAGTCAATATTAAACAGTAAATTTTTTTTTTCAAATAAAATAAAAGTCAAAAATGTTCTGGTTTTGTTAAAATTTTATTATAAAAGTTATAACTGTTACGGTCCCTGTTAAAAACTGTAAATAAAAACATAAAACTGAATTTTTTTCTCTAAGGATCTTCTACCCGCTCTAATTTTTTACCTGTTGCGTGCCTCTTTTTGAGCAAAGCATAATATGTTTAAAATTTAAACTTTAAATTGACCTGCAACTAGTTAAGACAATTTTCATTTCACTGTTGGGTATCATTTATCAAGATCAGACATGCACCTTAACAATCGTTTAATAACTTAAAAAATTCTGCGGGCTTGCTACACAAATTTTACGAATTTGGTTTAGATTTTTATTTCGCCGCTTTTCGGATGAAGTTAGACACGAAAAAGAATTAAAATCAATGTATTTCGAAGAATGTTTTATACGGGTCCAAATTAAAAACACTTTACAAATTGTTTGAATTTCGAGCTTATATTAAATATTCAACACATACAAGGTTATGGAACCAGTACCAATCAACGGGAAATTTGATTTAAAACAATTTTCATCACAATTAATTGAACATTTTATTTACTAAGACTATTGTCTTGCTTTATATGTTTCTAGTATTTTTAATTCTTTTTCCCCCAAAATACTTTTACAGCCAACTCCTCTTGCTTTCTGACCTCATCATGGTGCCAAAATATATACAGATATGCACTATCAAGTTGTAAGAATACTGATATATTAGGTGTAGTAAAAAGAAATCCATTATTTTTCCAATAGATGGCGTTATTTATCTGCATCTCGCGTTGTATAAGTCCGATCGTGTTCCGCTAGGGGGCATTAGAAAGATGACAGTTCCTACTAAAAAAGCTTTTTTGACACTTTTTTGATTGATTGATTCAGTTTTGTTTGAGAGCTTGTCAAAGATGGACATCAGCAAAGAGAAAATTCGCTACATTTTACAGTTTTTCTTCGATAAGGGAGAAAACGCAAGCCAGGCGGCTGAAAATGTGAATAGCGTTTTATGGACCTGATACTGTAACAGCCAATCATGCGCAATTTTAGTTTCGTCGATTCCGTTCCGGTAACTTCGATGTCAAGGATGCACCACGCACTGGAAGGCCAATTGTCGAAAATGTCGATAAAATCATGGAAATTATCGAGTCCGACCGTCATGTTAGCACTGTTTCGATTGCAAAAGAGCTAAAGATTGCACAAAAAACCGTTTGGAACCATTTGAATAAGGCTGGATACACAAAGAAGCTCGATGTATGGGTGCCACACGAGTTAACGCAAAAAAACCTCATAGACCGAATTTCCATCTGCGAATCGCTGCTGAACCGCAACAAAATCGACCCATTTCTGAAGCGGTTGGTGACTGGTGATGAAAAGTGGGTCACTTACGACAACGTCAAGCGAAAACGGTCGTGGTCGAAACACGGTGAACCGGCGGAAACGGTGGCCAAGCCAGGATTGACGGCCAGGAAGGTTTTGCTGTGTGTTTGGTGGGATTGGCAGGGAATTATCTACTATGAGCTGCTCCCATACGGCAAAACTCTTAACTCGGAACTCTACTGTCAACAATTGGACCGTCTGAAGGAAGCAATCGCCCATAATCGGCCAGCTTTGGCCAATAGGAGAGGAATTGTGTTCCATCAGGACAACGCCAGGCCACACACATCGATAGTGACTCGCCAGAAGCTCCGGGAGTTTGGTTGGGAGGTTCTTCTGCATCCACCTTATAGTCCGGACCTGGCACCAAGTGATTACCATCTGTTCCTGTCCATGGCGAACAATTTTGCTGGTGAAACATTCGCTTCAAGAGAGGCTTGTGAAATTCGACTGTCTCAATTTTTTGCTAATAGGAACGAGGGCTTTTATGAGAGAGGCATAATGAAATTACCTTTAAAATGGCAACAAGTTATCGAACAAAACGGCGCATATTTGACCTAAATCGGGTCATTCTAACTATCTTAAATAAAGCCCTCAATTTAATGCAAAATATAATGGATTTCTTTTTACTACACCTAATATATGTTTTCTGAAAATTCGAATATATTCGAATAAATCGAACTTGCAGTGCCACTTTTCGAATCGAATAGTCGAATGCTCAAAAAATGTTCGAAATTCGAAAAAATCGAATCTAGATTTGCACTACCCATCCCTACCCCGTGTTTCTTTCATAATTTTCTTGCAAGTGGCATCATAGTACCCCTTTGTGTCTACCCGTATTGTTGTTGGTAGCTTTCTGGTGAATTTCTCGAAAGAGTTGAATTTCCTATTCCTGCTTAAGGTTTTTGTTGGTAGCTTTTTTGTGAATTTCTCGAAAGAGTTGAATTTCCTATACCTGCCTAATGGTGAATTTCTTATTAGCGGCAGAGGCTTTTCGACGTCGAGAGTTAGACCTACAGTCCTACATGCTGATTTTTATTTTACGGGCTCTCGCTTTATATACACACACGAGTTTCTCTCAGTTTTGCTCTTTTGCCTTTTCGGACTGCCTTTTGGGCATGCCTGCTTATTTGCAGTTTAACCATCGAAAACATGGGATTTAAAAACGATTTTGAAATTTTTTTATTCAATTTTATTAAGCTCAGCAAAAACAAAACCTATTTTTCCAGTTAAATAAAGTTCGCATAATCTTAAACCAAAATTTGTCTAATATGTACAGAATAGCTGGACGGCCATGATTAGCTACAGATTGCTCGTTTTAGTATTTCGACACATAAAAAAAGTTCAAGTTCGTTTTTGAATTCTTTCATTTTAAATCCTTAATTTTTTGGGTCCAATTGTGAGCATTAAGTCCCCTCTTTACATGGGGGTAGGGGTTGAGGTTTTTTTTAAATTAGTTAATTACATGCAAAGAAACGGCCATGCCAAATTTCATTGCTGTAGGGCAACTTCTTCTTTTTCTATCCATGAAATGTATGGAGTCGATCCACTGTGCGGCGCTTTAGTTTTCCCTTATCCAAACTTTTAAAATAATTTTTTGGAAGATGTAATACAAACCCTTAAAACCGCAAGTCTATAAATTCTGGTGTATTTGCAAATTGCGAAATTGAATTTGAATCGAAGACAACATGGCGTCAATCTTTGAGAGTTTTACTCTATTCAGTAGACGATCCAGGCGAATTGTCTTTTGAAGCCCCCAAGAAGCTTTAGGAGGGGCACCTGATAACGCGAAACGTGGAAGTCAATGGCACGAAAGGTGGAACGATGGTCTTCACGCCAAGGCATGATTACGGTGACCGCTAAGCAAAAATGATTCACGCACTGCGCCGCAGTACCATCTGTCACATAGAAATCAAAATGCATGAAAATGTATAAAAGCGAACAGTCAAAAATTAGCATACCATAGCATGGCATAGCGGTCTATAGAATTTAGATTACTTGGCTTTGTTGACAGCTGTAGCATTGCCATTGTTTGAAAAATGGAATTAATTACTCGCAGAGCTGCCAGTTCAAGATCATTTCATTTATTGTATGTTTGTCATAAGGAATCCATCCGTTGTGCAAAAGCAAAATAAAATAATGGAAATTTTTTGTGGTAAATGGCGAAAAATTAAAAATTCTACATATTTCAGCAAAAGCGTTGATTATATGACAAAGAAGCGCCGTAATATTAATTTCCAATGCACAAACAATATGCTTGGATAAAAATGACAAGGAATTAACAGTCACTGGTAAGAAAAGTTTTAAAGGCTTTTGCTTATATCTTTAAATAAATTTTATTATGAATTCGTTATCTATACAGAAATGGTAGCAAAAATGAGGAAAAGCTCATGGGAGCGATATACCTACTTAACAGAAAGAGGAAAAATTAAATTCAGAACACTTGTAACTGTGTTAAGTTGAGAACGCAGTCAGTGCTGATGAGTTCACGCAAACGAACTCCTCTGATGTTACCTTTTTTTTCATCAAAGG